>JBBGZY010003234.1:177500-189468 GCA_037952925.1 Lithobates clamitans
TCTGATCTCCTACTGCATTAGTGTTAAGAGCAGAACCTTTATTATTTCTTTCTGTTTACCACTCTGACTTTTATCTCTGTCATCTTTGTTTGCATTAGTCAGACAAGTACCCATCTATTCTCCATAATGCCACCAACAAGTGGGGGAAAAAAACATATTGTGCAAACAGTACCTGTATTGTATTGTTTTGCCTATTGGTAAAGGCTTGCCAGGTTCAAGGCCATTTACTTCCATTTTTCTTTTCTTTTTTTTTTTGTGCTTTGTTGGCCTGGAACAGATGTATTCTGTGCAAATTTCTCACTAATTTTGGTCTAATGAGTTGAGATAATAATGGAACAAGTTGCTTTGGAAACAGTTTTCTAACAGGCTGTTGTCCCTTGTTACTGGGCTGAGCAGATCATCCAGGCGATCTATCACGCAAGGTCACCATCGCAATATGTGTTATTTGTTTTTCTAGAACTGAAAGCAGCCTGCCCTTGACTGAGCTTGCATGTTCTAGGGTTTAAAATAGAATTTAGATCTTTTTATAAAAAATGCGTTGTCCTTGAATCTTCGACAATGGCTGGGAATGATATTAACCCTATGTAAGCTCTAATCCATTCTATTCGGGGCTGAGGAGACCCTTCATGTACCCACATGACAATGGTGAACCAATCGCTAAGCCCCACCGCTGTCACATGCTCCTTAATACTGAGAGGTACTGGGTGTATTCCCTGCTTTCCATAGCCAAATGGAGCTCTGGGGGAGTGAAAGAATGCAGAGTGAGGGAAGCCTTAAAAGAGAAATATGGCCTTTTTTTTTTTTTTTCTTCTTCTTCTTTTTTTAAGAATCATACTTGCTGTCCCCCACTGGCTCTAAGGCTGAGGACCGGGCGATTAAACACCGCCAATCGCTCGGTTCTCAGAGCTCCCTGAGCAGCTGGTGACTGTCAGTTGCCATTGTCTGCTCTGCCTACCTGAGCAATGGGCTGTGGAGGGGGTGGGAGTGGCTGGCTCAGGCTCTCAGTGGCTCGCTGAGAGGCTGAGCCCGGGGCCGGTCCAGGCTTGTGGGCAGATCCTGACCATATGGTAGTGATCTTTCCCAAGCCTGGACTGGCTCTGTGACTTTAGCCCGCTGTCTGCTGAAAACGGGTCACAGGAGTACAGAATGAACTACACTAATGTGATCCACAGGAGAAGTACAGCCAAAACAAGCTTTGGCTGAGCTTCTCCTTTTAAAGCAAATGTGCTTCTTTGCCCAAAAACACTAGTTTTCTTTAAAGCTTAAAGTGGTTCTAAAGGCTGAATGTTTTTTTACCTTCATGCATTCTATGCATGAAGGTAAAAAACCTTCCGCTTGCAGCAGCCCCCCCTAATACTTATCTGAGCTCCCTCTCGATCCAGCAATGTGCATGAGAGCATCGGCTCTCCAGAGACTTTTCCTCCTCATTGGCAAAGACAGCAGTGGGAGCCATTGGCTTCCACTGCTGTCAATTATATCCGGTGAGTCACTGAGGAGAGAGAAGGGGGTGGGGTCAAGCCGCGGCTCCATGTCTGTATGAACATGCAGAGCAGTTGCTCGGGAGCGCGTCTGCTTGGGTTCCCCCCATTACAAGCTGCTTGATCTGGGGGGATTCAACATGGGGAAGGGGCCAGGAGTGCCAGTTGGGGACCCGAGAGGAGGAGGACCTGGGCTGCTCTGTACAAAACCACTGCACAGAGCAGGCAAGTATTATATATTTTACATGTTTGTTGTGTTTTTTTTTTTTTGTTTTTTTTTGTTTTTTTTGTTTTTTGTTTTTTAAACAATTTCTGTCTCCAATATCACTTTAAAGAGGAATATCGCTCCCAATTCACTCCACTTCCACAATCCTTACCTAGACGAGGATCATGTCCCTGAGGCTGCATTCACACCTGAGCGTTTTTAGTTCGTAAAACTGCCCGAAAAAACGCCTAACAAGCAAAATCACGTTCATTTCAATGACACCTGTTCACATCTGAGCGTTTTTTGTCAGCTGAAGCAAAACGCCCTAATCTCAAAAAACAACATGAGCTTCTTTGGGGCAGATTACAGGCGTTTTTTCTGCCTTTTACATTGGTGACCTGAACAAAATTGCGGTCAAAATCGTGGTAAAAACGCATGACTTTGAAACGTTCGGGTCTGAATGCAGCCTTGCTGTTACTACTGTATATTGTAACATTTCAGGACTTTATTCGTGCAAATCTTAAAGTGGTTGTAAACCTCCTTCATGAAATATAAACAAAGCATATCCATCTATAGTGTGTACTTGTCTCAATCCAGAGCACCAAGTTCCCCTTTCTCTCCTTACTGCCTTGTTTTTTTATCTGTACGAGTCACTTCTGACACGTTTTCGTGACAGCAAGCGGTAAAACGATGACAGGGGATGGAGCTCCAGTGCACAAAAAAGTGCATGTGAAATGGTATAGGAAGTTCATCCACTCCTGGGGGAAGGCGGTCGACTCGCAGGTGGAGAGGCAGCTGATGTTCCTGGCTGTGCTGGTGGCTCCCATCGCTTCCTGGTTCTCAGGGGCAGCTGAACACGTCGCTTCTGGATGGTGAGAGAGTGGGGAGGAGCGCGCGTTCTGAGCATGCGTGCTCCTTCAGGCATTGCCGCCCCTGAGCCGAATCTGGGAACCAGGAAGCGTTGGGAGCCGCCAGCGTGGATGCACTTTCTATACCATTTCACATGCGCTGTGATCTCTACAATCTTGTGAGTTTAAAATCATCTGTCCTATATTAAAATGTTTTTATCACGCTGCATATAGATGGCGCTGCTCTCTTCTTTGTTTTTTTTTTTTACTATCTACAGAGCCACTTCTAGCTTGTTATGAGCCGGCAGCCATCCGGAGTCCAGCCCATCTGTGGCCATCTACACACCTCTTGCTGCATTTGAACTCCCATGCATGGACTCCCCACTATAGAGAATAGATTAATCGCCCATTTCTCTCTATTTGAGCTGACAGAGCGAACATGAACATATGTATAAACTATTTCTGAGCTCCAGTGCACAGCCTACGATTGACAGCCTCAGCTCTGTTCCTGTGTGCAGGGCGGGGGGGGGGGGGTGTCAGCCCTCCCTGAGCTCTGCAGAGTGTAACTTCAGCTCCCTGGCCCCTACTTTCTGTAGGTTTAGACAAGCTGTATGAATTCTTCACGTTGAATGGCTGTAGAGATGAGACTCCTCAGATAAACAGGTACAACTTATGTAGGCAGATTTGCCTAATCTCTGTGGGCCAGTCACTTCACTGGGTATATGTAAGGGTTTACAACCACTTTAACCGCTCCTGGCCGCTGTGCTGCTTTCAGCAGGCCCCAGCTTAACTGTTCCTGGGCATGCACTACTTCATGGACATTTTAACTAGCCTCCGGATGCCTTCATCTGGCTTCTTGTTATTGCACCTTTACCCCCCCCCCCCAATCTTTCCAGCTCCCCAGTAGATCTCTCCCCCCCATCTTTCCAGCTCCCCAGTAGATCCCCCCCATCTTTCCAGCTCCCCAGTAGATCCCCCCCAATCTTTCCAGCTCCCCAGTAGATCCCCCCCAATCTTTCCAGCTCCTCAGTAGATCCCCCAATCTTTCCAGCTCCCCAGTAGATCCCCCCTCCCCCCTCATCTTTCCAGCTCCCCAGTAGATCTCCCAGTCCTGTATGCTGTTTGCCTGACTGACTTCCTTATCAGGAGGCTGGACTGTGCCTGCTTGATAGCAAAGCCATTTTGCTTAGGACCCGTAATTGATGGCTCATGGTGGTTGCAGCATCCTCCCAGGCCGTAGAGCCGCTGAAGTTATCCATGCATATGGGTAGCTGGCAGAGACGGCAAATTTCTCCTTTTAAACAGTGCCATGCACGTTCCAGCATAATTATTTGATGGCTTTTGAGAGCCCTTATACACAATGGACGATTTTCCTCCTGCTCTTAGTCATTTGCACATGTAGTGATTTTTATTCTGATAGGCAGCAGGGACACTTTATCCCATTGAGTTGCGTCGATGAAGCTTTTCTAGTACCATTATTTATTTTTCTAACTTGCACTTGAAAGCGTTTGGCAGAATGGACACAAGGGAGTTGCACATACTTTGGCCTGTGGACATTTTAGATTTGATCTTTCTGCGTTCACTATAGGGATTTAGTGCAAGTTTTTTGTTTTTTTTACTTAGGGCTTGTTATCACACCAGCACTGCAGTACAGTATACTATACTTACATATTCAGTGTAAACCCAGAGGTACCATTCCGTGTCCTAGCTAGTGATACAGTTCAGAAATCTGCTGTTACATGAGTGCCGTGAGATGGAACATGGTCACACTCCTGCAAGCAAAACTGTCCTGCATTGCTAGTCCCCCCCCCCCCCCCACTGAAGAGCTGAGAGCGGGACATATCACAGTACTGGATGGAGGGCGGGAGCTGTTTGAGTTAACCAGCAGGCTATTGGTTGCTAGGCAGCTGGGTGGTTCTAGCAACCAATCGCAAGCTTGTTCATGTGAGGTTAGCTCTCGCGCCCGCCCTCAGCCGGCACCGTGACACCTCTCGCTCTCCGATCTGCTGCATAGTGTACACCAGTGTAAGGTAAGAGACTGCTACTTACATTGTGTGTGTGTGTGTGGCACAGATGACCTTTTTTTTTTTGGGGGGGGGGGGGTGATGTGAAGGGGGCAGAGGACACTGCTTTGGGGGGGGGGGCGCACAGGGCATTGCATTGCGGGAGACATAACCCTGTTATAGGTGGTGGGGCGGGGGCCTAGTACACTTCCGTAGGGGTAACGTAAAGGGGCAGAGGACACTGCATTGCAGGGGACTTAACACTGTTATGGGTGGTGGGGGTGATGTAAAGGGGGCAGAGGACACTGCTATAGGAGGGGGGTACAGTGAAGGAGGCAGAAGACACTGCTATGAAAGGGCAGGGGGGGGGGCGCAGAGGTCACTAAAGTGGGGGGGAGGGTGTTTATGTGTGTGAAGGGGGACACTGGTATGTGCAGGAAGAAGACGCTACTGTGGGAGGGACGATAATATGCAGGGGAGCAGAGGACAGCAGGGGGGGGGAGGTGTTGCGGGACACTGTGCTGTGTTCTTCTTGGGGGCCTGATATTTTTATATATTATATTTATTTTTTAGGGGTGTTTCTTTGATTTCCTCCATGTTGTCCAGGTAGATCTAAACCTCTGAAAGGTTGCCCACCCCTGGTGTTTGGTAATAGAAAGTACAATGTGATTGCTAAAGATGCTGATGGTTAGCCTTGAGGGAGTAAAGTAGGTAGAAGACCTGGGCCACTGGAGAGGTGAATATAAGACATCTCTTCTCTGGCAGGGAACTTCATTTGAATAGTTTTTTTCCTAAAAGGGTTGCTTTAATTAGATTATTATTTAAATTCACCTCTCCAGTAGCTAGCTCTGCATACATATATGGTAGGTAAGGAACTGTGGAAACACCAGGTCTTATTTTATAAAAGAGCATTGCTTGTGTTAACCATCGTTACCAGTCCATTCTGAACCTGATTTAGATTCAGTGGAGCTCTACATACATTATATCCTCTCTTCCTTTCTCTTTTAGCATTGCTACCAGCAGCGCGGTCTCAAAGGAGCTCACCCGACTTCTGAAGATTCCGGTGGACACGTACAACAATATTCTGACCGTACTAAAGCTCAAACACTTCCATCCGCTCTTCGAGTACTTTGACTACGAATCCAGAAAGAGTATGAGTTGCTATGTGCTGAGCAGTGGCTTGGAGCACAACACAGAGGTCGGCTCTCAGGAACAGGTAATGTCTCCACTCCATCCTTTAGATGCCATTTCCCTACATTTTTTTAGTAATTGCACCTTCCCTGCCACGAAGAGCTGCTTGCTGTCTTGTCTTTTTGTTCTGCTTGGTTCACCAACATGTCTGAGCTTCCCATGTATAGGTGTCGCTGTAAATTTAAAGCCCCCCCCCCCCCCAAGCCTTTTTTTTTCATTGCGTGTTTACTTTTTGCCCTGCAGTATCCAGTCCTGCCATGTGACCACAGTGCCTTCCCCTCAGGTAGTGGGCGGGTCCTAAATGCAGAAATCTACACCATATAATGATGTGGTGCTGTTCTGTGCAATATTTTCATGTGAGTCTAAGGTGCTTTGACCAACTCCAGAGGGGGTCATGTGAGTCTAGGGTGCGATGACCAACCACAAGGGAGTTATGCTAGTCTAGGATGCTTTAACCAACCACAGGGGGGTCACATGAGTCTAGGATGGTGCTTTAACCTACCCCAGGGAAAAAGTCACGTGAGTCTAGGGTGTTTGACCAACGCCAGGGGGGTCACGTGAGCCCAGGTTGCGTTGACCAACCCCAGATAGGGTCACGGAGTCTAGGGTGTTTGACCAATGCCAGGGGGGGTCACGTGAGCCCAGGGTGCGTTGACCAACCCCAGATAAGGTCACGGGAGTCTAGGGTGCGTTGACCAAACCCAGTTGAGGTCATGGGAGTCTAGAATGCGTTGACCAACTCCAGATGGGGGTCTAGGGTGCTTTGACCTACGCCGGGGGAAAGTCATGTGAGTCTGGGGTGTTTGACCAACCCCCAGGGGGGTCACGTGAGCCCAGGGTGAGTTGACCAACCCCAGATAGGGTCACGGGAGTCTAGGGTGCTTTGACCAACCCCAGTTGGGATCATGGGAGTCTAGGGTGCTTTGACCAACCCCAGTTGGGATCATGGGAGTCTAGGATGCGTTGACCAACACCAGATGGGGGTCACATGAGTCTAGGGTGCGTTGACCAACCCCAGATGGGGGTCTCATGAGTCTAGGGTGCGTTGACCAACCCCAGATGGGGGGTCACATGAGTCTATTGTGCGTTGACCAACCCCAGATGGGGGTCACGTGTGTCTAGGGTGCTTTGACCAACCACAGGGGAGGTCACGTGAGCCCAGGGTGCTTTGTCCAACCCCAGATCGGGGTCACGTGAGTCTAGGGTGCTTTGACGAACTCCATGGGGGTCAGTCCCTGACATCATGGGCTTTACAGCAAATGTGTTTTACGGCACTGAGGATCATTCAGCCTATGCACACTAGTTGATATTCTCAAGTGATGTTCACTCAGCGAAGTATACTTTATAGAGTGGGGCAAAACTGATGCCAAGCTTGGAGTCAGAAAGATTTTTCAGCAATCTGTTCTGTTTGGCTGTTTGCATCTCACAAATTATACTAATCGCAAGGATGCCTTAGCATGAAAGGTCATACAGTTTTTGTTTTGGCTCATTGTAATGCTCTGTAATCACTTTGAGAACAAGTAAAAGTCAAAGTGGACTTCAATAATTGTGCCTGCGCTTTGGCAAGGTTTAGAAAACATTACTGAAATTCTGCAGCATATAGATTTATGGCCGCCTTTCTTGCTTCATAGGTGGACGCTATTATGAACTTGGTATCGACTCTGATACAAGACCAACCAGACCAGCCAGCTGAAGACCCTGACCCAGAGGACTTTGCAGAAGAGCAGAGCCTTGTGGGCCGCTTTATTCACCTATTGCGGTCTGATGATCCCGATCAACAGTACTTGGTAAGAAAACCTATGTGCTAGTGTTTACTGTACAAGATCTCCTTCATAACATATGTTACTGGTACAGTGACTTGAAAAAGTATTCATACCTCTTGAAATTTTCCACATTTTGTCATTTTACAACCAAAAACTTAAATGGATTTTATGTGATAGATCAACACAAAGTGGCACATAATTGTGAAGTTTAAGAAAAATTATAATTGGTTTTTCACCATTTTTTTTTTATAAATGCGAAAAATGTGGCATGCATTTGTATTCAGCCCCCCTGAGTCAATACTTTGTAGAACCACCTTTTGCTGCAATTACAGCTACAAGTCTTTTTGGGGATGTCTCTACCAACTTTGCACATCTAGAGAGGGACATTTTTGCTCATTCTTCATTGCAAAATAGCTCAAGCTCTGTCAGATTGGATGGAGAGCGTCTGTGAACAGCAATTTTTCAAGTCTTTCCACAGATTCTCAACTGGATTTGGGTCTGGACTTTGACTGGGCCATTCTAACTCATGAATATGCTTTGATCTAAACCATTCCATTGTAGCTCTGGCTGTATGTTTAGGGTTGTTGTCCTGCTGGAAGGTGAACCTCCGCCCCAGTCTCAAGTCTTTTGCAGACTCTAACAGGTGTTCTTCTAAGATTGCCCTGTATTTGGTTCCATCCATCTTCCCATCAACTCTGACCAGCTTCCCTGTCCCTGCTGAAGAAAAGCATCCCCACCACGTGATGCTTCCACCACCATGTTTCACAGTGGGGATGGTGTGTTCAGGGTGATGTACAGTGTTAGTTTTTCGCCACACATAGCGTTTTGCTTTTAGACCAAAAAGTTCACTTTTGGTCTTATCTGACCAGAGCACCTTATTCCACATGTTCGTGTCCCCCACATGGCTTCTCGCAAACGGAACTTTCTATGGCTTTCTTTCAACAATGGCTTTCTTCTTGTCGCTCTTAATAAAGGCCAGATTTGTGGAGAGCACAACTAATAGTTGTCCTGTGGAGAGATTCTCCCACCTGAGCTGTGGATCTCTGCAGCTCCTCCAGAGTTACCATGGACCTCTTGGCTGCTTCTCTGATGAATGTTCTCCTTGCCCAGCCTGTCAGTTTAGGTGGACGGCCATGTCTTGGTAGGTTTGCAGTTGTGCCATACTCTTTCCATTTTCGGATGATGGATTGAACAGAGCTCTGTGAGATGTTCAAAGCTTGGGATATTTACTAACCCTGCTTTAAATTTCTCCACAAATTTATCCCTGACCTGTCTGGTGTGTTCCTTGGCCTTCATGATGCTGTTTTGTTCAATAAGGTTCTCTAACAAACCTCCTGAGGGCTTCACAGAACAGCTGCATTTATACTGAGATTAAATTACACACAGGTAGACTCTGTTTACTTTGGTGACTTCTGAAGGCAAAATTGGTTCCACTAGATTTTAGTTAGGGGTATCAGAGTAAAGGGGGCTGAATACAAATGCCCGCCACACTTTTCACATACCATATAACACGCACATTCATTTTAAGAGGGAAGTTTCAGGAAAAATACTTAAATTTTAAATAGGGAGCTTTGAAGCAAAATAAGGGTCAGTGCCCATCTGCAGCCTCACCATTGCCATTTGCCATCAATGCAGCCTGATCAATGCCCACCTGCAGCCTCACAAGTGCCATCAATGCAGCCTTATTAGTCCACATCAATGCAGCCTCACCATTGCCATCAATGCAGCAGCCTCGCCATTGCCATCTATTTTCTTCCTATTACAGAGGCCGCCAAGTAAACAGGAGATTCTCACTGTATGTAATCTGACAGCGCTCGTCCCGCCCCAATCTCCCCCCCGCCCGTTCCCTCCGAGGCAGCTAAAATTAAAGTATTGGCGTATAACACGCACACGCTATTTGCACCCGATTTTCATGGTGAAAAAGTGAGTGTTATACGCCAATAAATACAATATTTTATTTGTAAATAAAAATTGAAAACCATTTATCATTTTCCTTACACTTCACAATTATGTGCCACTTTGTGTTGGTCTATCACATAAAATCCAATTTTCAAGGGGTGTGAATACTTTTTCAAAGCACTGTTCATGTTTGCTGTTTGTTCTGCATTTTATGTTCAGTTGTTGTGTTTTTTTGTTTTTTTTCTTGTATAATGAAAGGCATAGGAAATCCCTTTCCTACAGGTCCTACAAACCTGTAGGCCAGGCCAAGATGACCTTCTCCTACTACCAGCGTAAGCTCACCTTACAGATTTTCTGTAAAGGTGAACTTACACTTTAAGGCTGGGTTTTCACTATTGTGAATTGGATGCGGGGATGGATACGGGTTCCGGCATCCAATTCGAAACAGCAGGAGATTTTGACCGTCTCTCTATGGAGCCGGTTCACATATCTCCGCTGCGGCTCTGGTGCGAATTTGCACAGGAGCCCTGCGTGTTTTGGTCCTTTTTCAGGTCCGACTTCAGCCAAAAATGCGGAATGAAATCCAGCCTGAAACGGTGAATGGGGACGCACCGGACCCCCCGCTGAGACCAGCATGCGAAGATAGTGTAAACCCAGCCTTCCTGTGCCTTTCAAATCAGGCCAGTGACCTGGCTCCACTGTTGGGCAGAGGTGCATAGATCACAGGCCTCGCTGAAAAAGATTACAGATCCTTGGGCAGATAAGACAGTTCATGTACATATTTCAAATTTAGTTGCAATAGAGTTGAGCTTTAAATAAGCTATTTGGGAAAAATTCCTCCTCCGGCAATTAAAGAATCGGTCTCTGATAGATAATGAATATAACCAGAGCTGACTGAGCAAAATAAAAAAAAAAAACTCCGGCTTCAGTATGGTGAGACGCTTAGTACCTGTGATCTTCTTATAAGAACTGCTGGAGTCATTCTGTGCCAGAGGAGTAAAAAAGACAGCAAGATTCCGAATGTTCTATTCCCAAAAATAATTATCTATAAGCCGGATGCTGGAAACCTGCAATGCGTCCCTTTTCTACCGCACAGGTTTGGTATTGTGAACAGCATAAAATTCACTCCCTAAATTGAAAACCATTATGAAAGCAATAATACTAACCCAGAAGATTTCAGATTCAAGAGATGTTCCAATGAAAGGCCACCTTTTTTTAAAACTTTACCACTTCAGCTCCGGAAGTTTTTACCCCTTCATGACAAGGTCGCTTTTTTTTTTTTCTTAATTTATTCGGCACTGCGCTGCTTTAACTGGCAATTGCGCAGTCATGCAACGCTGTACCCAAATTAAATTTATATTTTTTTTCACACAAATGGAGCTTTATTTTGGTGGTATTTGATCACCACTGGATTTTTTTTTGTTTTTTAAACCATACATTTTTTTTTTTTTTTGGTTTTAACAAGACATGAGTACAGGGTCAATATTTAGAGATCAACGTAAGTGAATACAAAGAGTACAGTACTCGGATATGTCTCAGGTGTAAAGTACATAATCGGTAAAACATTTGTAGTCATTTGGCCAAATGCTCCATGCTTTATGAAATTTTGTATATGACAATGCGTTGAAAGCTAGAAATTTCTCATACAATTTGTTCATGTGGACAAGTATCAATTACCTCTGATAGGTTGGGAGCCAATGTTAACTTCCATCACCTTAATATTAGACACAGAGCTGCTAGGAGTATATGTGTAACAGATTTATTTTTTATCTAAAAAAAAAAGGGAGAAATTTTGAAAAACCAACTTTTACTTTCTGCTATAAAACATTCCTTATCCCTCCCTGGCGGTATTCCCGAGTGTGGCTCGGGGTTAAATTTCAGGTAACCCCGAGCCACACTTGGGATTACATCTCAGGATCCTGGTGCGGTATACTTACCTTGTCCCCGGGATCCTGCAATGTCCCCCCCGCTGTGTCTGTGGGCTCCCGAAGCCTCTCTGTGCCGGGCTCCGTTCCCTGCGAGTGTTGCGACGCGGGGGCGTGGAGCCCGGTGGCAAATTCAAAAAAGTGAAAAATCATAACACATACAGTACACTGTAATCTTACAGATTACAGTACTGTATGAAATTATTTCACATCCCTTTTGTCCCCGGTGCCTTGTTCAATGCCCTGCATGCAGTTTTATATGATATATACTGTTCTTTCTGCCTGGAAACTGGAGATTGTCCATAGCAACCAAAAAGTGTCCCTTTACGTCAAAAGTGGGTTTAGGCCAGCTAGAAAACAGCGATAATAAATTAGGACACTTGCAGAATTGAGCGATAGTGATTTTTTGGGGGAAATTAATTTTATTATTATTTTTTATAACTATTTATATTTATTTATTTTATTATAATTTATGATTTTGTGTTTCAAACTTCATCATACCCGGGATATCTACTAGACTCTTGTTTGGACAGATTTAATGTGTTATTGGTAAGAATTACAGGCCTACAAAATGCCAAATTTCTATGTGCAAAATAATTGTACCGCTTTGAGACACAAAAATCTGACATATAATCATACCGCCAGGGAGGTTAAAA
>JBBGZY010003235.1:0-97690 GCA_037952925.1 Lithobates clamitans
CTTGTCTTCAGCAACTGTGGGCTTTCTTGTGCACCATCTTTAGAAGAGGCTTCCTTCTGGGACGACAGCCATGCAGACCAATTTGATGCAGTGTGCGGCGTATGGTCTGAGCACTGACAGGCTGACCTCCCACCCCTACAACCTCTGCAGCAATGCTGGCAGCACTCATACGTCTATTTCCCAAAGACAACCTCTGGATATAACACTGAGCACGTGACCTCAGCACTGAGGCATGTTCTGAGTGGAACCTGTCCTGTTAAATCGCTGTATGGTCTTGGCCACCGTGCTTCAGCTCAGTTTCAGGGTCTTGGTAGTCTTCTTCTTTTAGCCTAGGCCATCTTTATGTAGAGCAACAATTATTTTTTTTCCGGACCTTAAGAAGTTCTTTGCCATGAGGTTCCATGTTGAACCTCCAGTGACCAGTATGAGAGAGTGAATATATTGGGGAAAGGGAGATTGGGACTTTAATTGAGGCTAATGACTGGTTGAGGTGAAGACTTCAACTCTTCTGGGAAGGCCGTCCACAAGGTTTAGGAGGGTGTCTATGGGAATGTTTGACCATTCTTCCAGAAGAGCATTTGTGAGGTCAGGCACTGATGTTGGATGAGAAGTCTCCGCTCTAATTCATCCCAAAGGTGTTCTATCGGGTTCAGGTCAGGCCACCCTAAACTCACTCATCCGTGTCTTTATGGGCCTTGCTTTGTGCACTCGTCCAAATCATTTGGTGGAGAAGGTTGGGCCAACTCAATATTGAACCCTACGGACTAAGACTGGGATGCCATTAAAGTTCATGTGTGTCAGTCCTTGATAGTACAATAATTCTGGTGAGGTAGCTCAATATCAGCCCCCCCCCTCGGAGCATGAGCCAGGCCAGCTCATTGATAATGGTATACCATGGTATTCGTAAATAACCTAACATTTCTTGGTACCGTAATGCTTCCTTGTGACCTCTGTGCGGGTCCCTTCCCTGATAATAGGCAGAAGTTGGCTGTGCTGTTATAACAAATAAAAAGATTTCCCCCCTCAAAAAAAAAAAAAATGTTCATAAGTGTGTCTAAAGGCAGGCGTCCCAATACTTTTGGTAATATAGTGAAGATAGATAATTTTTGACTAGTAAAGCCACATCCGAAATAGGAATGCAAAAAAGTGCGAGGCTGGCAAACACAAGATCCCGCCTAGGCAACCGGACTTTATAGGCTCAGTATAGGAGACCAGACAAAATTATAATAAAACATAGTATCTTTATTAACAAACCTTCAGCAACTGTGGGCTTTCTTGTGCACCATCTTTAGAAGAGGCTTCCTTCTGGGACGACAGCCATGCAGACCAATTTGATGCAGTGTGCGGCGTATGGTCTGAGCACTGACAGGCTGACCTCCCACCCCTACAACCTCTGCAGCAATGCTGGCAGCACTCATACGTCTATTTCCCAAAGACAACCTCTGGATATAACACTGAGCACGTGACCTCAGCACTGAGGCATGTTCTGAGTGGAACCTGTCCTGTTAAATCGCTGTATGGTCTTGGCCACCGTGCTTCAGCTCAGTTTCAGGGTCTTGGTAGTCTTCTTCTTTTAGCCTAGGCCATCTTTATGTAGAGCAACAATTATTTTTTTTCCGGACCTTAAGAAGTTCTTTGCCATGAGGTTCCATGTTGAACCTCCAGTGACCAGTATGAGAGAGTGAATATATTGGGGAAAGGGAGATTGGGACTTTAATTGAGGCTAATGACTGGTTGAGGTGAAGACATATTTATAAAACATGTTTTAATGGCATGAATTGATGTAAATGCATTACAATGGTACATATCATGTATAAAGTAGTAACATGTATATAGATGCACACATGGCAAAAACATCATAAATTCATGAATATACAAAAAACAATAAATGGCAGTATAAAAAAATGATTATAAGAAGCTGATAAAATTCATATCTATACACACACGTATCAGCTTGGCAGTAATGAATAGCAATAGGACAATTAGAGTAAAAATGTTGTAAAAGTAATTGGATGGTAAATCTGGATATAATTCTGTGAAGGCATATAGCTACATCCCAAATTTCTGATGCGTTTTGTGTTGAAAACACTTCCTCAGGGGCGGATGCTATAGGATTTCTACAGAAGAAATTCCATAATTAAATCTAATGTTGAAATGAGCACGAACAGGAAAGAACAAGTTTGTCAATCCTGGGTACTTACATACAGCAGAATACGATGGTATGTGGTATATAGGGGGCAAGGGCCAGGGGGGATGAGGTAGTCTAGAGCCCCAGAACAAAAAGGCGCACATGCAGCATCCCCAGAGCACTGATATCCAAATTCCATGAGAAGCAGGGGGAGAATCCCTGTCAGTGTGAGGAATGTAACCAGCCATCCAATCAGCCTGAGGCCTCGTATGGTGATTGGGAAAGTAAATGCTGCCACCCCGGTAACAGGGGATGATTTAGTCCAGAAGGAAAATGAAAGAGAAACCACTGTTCTGTGCCCAAATCTGTCCCCCCAGATGGGTTCCTCTCTACGCGTTTCGTCAAAGATGACATTGTCAGGGGCTCCTTCCCAAAAGTGCAAAAAAAGAGCTTTGACTGCTGATGCACTTTAATTGTGACGCAAAATATGTTTTTGCCAAATGGTGGCTAAATTTATAAATCTGTTTAATCTCCAAAAAATAACCACTTGTGTCCCCTATTTTGACAGAATGTGTTCCCAGCACTTCTATACCAAATGTTAATCCTCAACCGCTGACTATATAAAGCAATTTAAACCCATCAAACAAACCCGATACAGATGTGATATGATGTGTAAAAAAAAAAGAGTTCCTTTCAAGATGTTCATTCCTATTATTGGGGTTTATTGGCTCCTGAAAATTTCCTTGCAATAAGTTTGTTCAGTAGAAAAAGTAATTTTACTCTTCATGGCAGCCGGCGAATCAATGAAGTCAGACCGATGTGAAGTCTTTGTCACCATTCCCCAAAGACCATTGAACTATTATATGAAAAAGAGGGAACTTCAAATTTAAACTTCCTTCTTAAAAAACATTTGATAGAACTCATCACATAGCTGGGGTGTATATATGAAGTATATTTCATCATTACTCACTTTTATTCCACAGCCTTCATAAGAATTTAAAGGGATTCTTATGGATGTGAACGTTACAACTGAGCCTACTGCTGTACATATGAGGCTCTTTCTGCCTATATTTTACCATTCCTTGGTTTCTTATTTTCCTTCCTCATCAACATGCTAATGAAATTTTGAAATGTAACCCTACATACCTTATTTTAGTAACAGTGACATTATCCCTGGGTCTCTGTGCTTCTTTATGCAATGGAGGAAGATCATAGCTGGTGGGTGGGAGCAACAGGGGGCTGTACATAGGGGGGCTGTTCATTGCTTTCTGAAGACTTTACAGCACCCAACCTCAGTACTCCTTCCAAGAGCCCTCAGTCTTGATGTAAGCAGTGGGCTGACTCTTGGGAGGGGTTATGGATGTATCTAAATGCCCTGATGCATGGGTGTCAGTCTGGAGCAGGGGTCTCCAAACTATGGCCCTCCAGTTGTTTAGGAACTGCAATTCCCATCATGCCTAGTCATGTCTGTGAATGTCAGAGTTTTACAATGCCGCATGGGATGTGTAGTTCCGCAGATCTGGGGCATTTAAAGAATCTAAGCAGCCTGCATTTGCATAGGTAATGTCCACATGTGATGCTGAGCCCCCAGGATTAGAAGAATCAAAATTTGAAGACTAAAAGCAGTGTGCCAAGGACACCCAGGCTGGGGAGGAAAGGGGGGAGTTACTGCCCCTTTGTTAGCAGCAGGGCCTGGGAGATGTCATTCAGCATGAGTGAAGTGAAAGAACCAAATGTGTTGGTGGTCATCGTTTTTGTTTTTTAATTTTGGCGGATCAATGAGCATTGCCCTTCATGATGGACATGGATCTGTATTGCTGAACGATGTGATTGTTGGTGATTTTTTTTTGTTAATTAAAGGACTTGTCAAAAAAGATGTGTGGGGTGAGGGGGGTCCACCCTCACAACGTACTTCATCCATGTTAAGGGCATGTGGCCTGGTCAGGAATGGGGGGGCTGCACACTTATCCCCTCTCCTCTCCTGGCCTGCCATGATGCATGTTCAGATGATCTTTAACTCTTCTGGTGGAATGTTCTTAGCCTATAGTATTTTCTCTACGTGTCAGATGGTCTTTAACTCTTCTGGTGGAATGTTCTTGGCCTATAGTGTTTCCTCTACTGGTCAGGTGATATTTAACTCTTCTAGTTGAATGTTCATAGCATATAATGTATTCTTTATTGTTCAGATGGTCTTTAACGTATCTGGTGGAATATTCTTAGCCCTCAATGTTTTCTCTACTTGTCAAATGGTCTTTAACTCTTCTGATGCAATGTTCTTAGCCTATAGTGTTTTCTCTACTGGTCACAGGTGATCTTTAACTCTTCTGGTGGAATGTTCTTACTTAGCCTGAAGTGTTTTCTCTATTGGTCAGATAGTCTTTACCTCTTTTGGTGGAATTTTCTTAGCCTATAGTGTTTTCTTTACTGGTCAGGTGATATTTAAATCTTCTGGTTGAATGTTCATAGCCCATAATGTTTTCTTTATTGGTCAGATGGTCTTTAACTCTTCTGGTGGAATGTCCTTAGCCCATTAAGTTTTCTCTACTTGTCAAATGGTCTTTAACTCTTCTGGTGGAATGTTCTTAGCCTATAATATTTTCTCTACTGGTCAGGTGATATTTAACTCTTCTGGTTGAATGTTCATAGCCCATAATGTTTTCTTTATTGGTCAGATGGTCTTTAACTCTTCTGGTGGAATGTCCTTAGCCCATTACGTTTTCTCTACTTGTCAAATGGTCTTTAACTCTTCTGGTGGAATGTTCTTAGCCTATAATATTTTCTCTACTGGTCAGGTGATATTTAACTCTTCTGGTTGAATGTTCATAGCCTATAATGTTTTCATTATTGGTCAGATGGTCTTTAACTCTTCTGGTGGAATGTTCTTAGCCTATAGTGTTTCCTCTACTGATCACAGGTAATCTTTAACTCTTCTGGTGGAATGTTCTTATCCTGAAGTGTTTTCTCTATTGGTCAGATAGTCTTTACCTCTTTTGGTTGAATGTTCTTAGCCTATGGTGTTTTTTCTCTACTAGTCAGATGGTCTTTACCTCTTCTGATTGAATGTTCTTAGCCTATAGCATTTTCTCTATTAGTCAGATGGTCTTTAACTGTTCTGGTTGAATGTTCTTAGCCTATAATATTCTTTCTAATGGTCATATGGTCTTTAAATCTTCTGGCAGAATGTTTTTAGCCTGTAATATTTTCTTTATTGGTCAGATGATCTTTAACTCTTCTGGTGGAATGTTCTTAGCCTAAATAAGTTTCATTTTTGGTTGGATGGTCTTTACCTCTTCTGATCAAATGTTCTTAGCCTATACTGTAGTGTTTTCCTTATTGGGTGGAAGGTCTTTAACTCTTCTGGTTGAATGTCCTTAAGGCTGTTACATTCACCCTGCGAAAGCCAAAAGGTACTGACATTTATGTTATTAGAAACATCACAGGGATTGTTTGTGACTTTCCCATGAATGCTGAGATATTTGCAAAGTGATTTGGGTCAATCATAAGCCCCTTAGTCAGAAAAAAAGGGTAAAAAAAAGCCAATATTAAAGAAGTGGAGTGGAGGAGGGGTGGACAGGAGGGACTTTTAAATTGAGGGTGAGGATCTTCTTTAAGCCCAATTTTGGGTGAAAAGCATCAGTAAAGGAGGTCCCAGATGGGGCTTTGTGTTATATGTCCATTTACAATGAATTTTGATGAGCATGAGGATTCTCACGCTGTGCTGTCGGCTTCCTTCTCTTGGTTCCATATCCAGCTAATGCCGATTACAGAGGAAATGGCTCTCATCCTTAGACCAGCTTTACAGCGGTTGAGATTCTTCTTACATATTGCCGACTATAGAGTTATTGTCTTGGACAGCTGTCCATATTTACTAGGAACAGGCTAAACAGAAATTAGGTGGTTGTAACTGGGGCTCATTGATGTGCAGACCTCAGAGGAGGCATCGGATTCCGAAGGAAACATGGAGTGAAAGTAGGGGATATGTGACATGGGGTGACACCAATACCAGGGAGGCAAGACACTCTGGGAGAAGAAGACTCAGAGTGACTGTACATTCAGCAGAGGCAGTAGTCCTGTGAATGACCAAGGGGAAGAATCTAAGAAGCCACCTGGTTTGTGCAAGAGCACCCCACAATGGGGTTATTAATGGGCTTTGCTGCGGGTTGGCTCCCAGGTTGTGACCCTCTGACTTACCCAAACAGGCAGCCATAGAGAAGGAGCCAGGGAACACAATGACTGTCTCTGGAAGCACTGCAATAAAGGGATCACAGGGACACTGGAGAGTCCCTTGCAGGACTGGAGTGCTGGGAACACACATAGAGAGGAGAGGGGAGCCAAACTAACTAGTGTAGCACCATCTTAGATGGATTAAGGAGGTTGAGTTTTGGCTCACTGTGGTCAGTGGAGCTGTATTTTAGTTGGTAGAAAAATTCAGCTTGTCTCACTGTCACCAGTGTGGCTGTAATTGGTGTGTCGGGTAAATTTTGTTCTAGCTCACTGTAATCATAGTTACATAGTAGGTGAGATTGAAAAAAGACACAAGTCCATCAAGTCCAACCTATGTGTGTGATTATATGTCAGTATTACATTACATATCCCTGTATATTGCGGT
This sequence comes from Lithobates clamitans, assembly GCA_037952925.1. Taxonomy (NCBI): domain Eukaryota; kingdom Metazoa; phylum Chordata; class Amphibia; order Anura; family Ranidae; genus Lithobates; species Lithobates clamitans. Next base: position 6,738 of record JBBGZY010003235.1, read on the forward strand.
CATTCAGGTGATTATCTAATAGTTTCTTGAAGCTATCAATGCTCCCCGCTGAGACCACCGCCTGTGGAAGGGAATTCCACATCCTTGCCGCTCTTACAGTAAAGAACCCTCTACGTAGTTTAAGGTTAAACCTCTTTTCTTCTAATTGTAATGAGTGGCCACGAGTCTTGGTAAACTCTCTTCTGCGAAAAAGTTTTCTCCCTATTGTGGGGTCACCAGTACAGTATTTGTAAATTGAAATCATATCCCCTCTCAAGCGTCTCTTCTCCAAATCAGTGCAGCTGCATGTGATTGGTTAGGTCTGGTTCAATGTCCAATAGTCTGGTTCGGGTTCAATGTTCCAGCTGCTGCTAGTATGATTGCTTTCATCTGCTTTCCATAAACCGGTTGACAGTGGTGGCCCGTAATGCAGGGCGCATTGGTTGCCGCCCCCCCTATCCATGCGTCCACCCCACTAATCTACATGCAGGGTGCCGGATGCATGGATTCCAATCGGGTTTTTGTTTTTTCTTTTGAAGCATATGATTAGAACTGAACAAGTGGGTGGGCTCTGCGCCCCGAGCCCACCCTGTTTTGAAGCCCATTAGAGCCAGGGGCTCTAATGGGCTTCAAAACAGGGTGGGCTCAGGGGGGGGGGTGCAGAGCACTGCACTCCGAGCCCAGCCAGTTGTGTGATCTCACACAACAGGAAAGATCTGGAAGATGGCACGGGTGAGTCTGACAGTTGTCCTACCCATAACTTTCTGAAAGTTCTCCCGTCACTTTGCAGTGACCTAGCAGTTTTTGCATTGGCCATGAACCCAAATCCCCCACCTCCATTCCGGGAAGGAAATTCATCGACTGATGTAACATTTTAATTTTACACCTCGCAGAGAGTCCAGACAATATGAAAAATTTCAAACGAGCCAGAGGATAGAAATTTGATCTTTCAATAAACTCCGAGGCTTCCAGAGAACATGCCGCGTTCTACATGATATTTGATCTAGAAATGGAATACATCTCTCCGGTACTTACTATAAGGGCTTCATTAAAGAAAACCACAAATGTGTTTCAATGACTACTTCAGAAACATTTTAGGAGAGCAAAAAGGAAACCTTCCCTTCTGATATGTTAGAACTCGAAAGCTTTGGGAATAGCTGAAGAAGTACACAGATTCTTTTATAAATAAGGGCTGAAATTACACCTATTTTTTTTTTTTCATCAAAAAAGGTTTTATTGTACAAGAAAATATAAAAATCAAACATTCAAGTATATTATTATTATTATTATTATTATTCAGGATTTATATAGTGCCCAACAGTTTACTTAGCGCTTTACAATATAAAAAGGGAGACAATACAGTTACAATACAATAAAATACAAGAGGAATAAGAGGGCCCTGCTCAGAAGAGATTACAATCTAATAGGGTGGGGCAGGTGGTACAAAAGGTTGTAACTGTGGGGAATGAGTTGATGGAAGTGGTAGGAGATTAGTTGGAGACGTGATAGGGTTCCCCGAAGAAATGAGTTTTCAGGGATCGCCTGAAGCTAGCAAGAGTAGGGGATAACCGGACAGGTGGAGGTAGAGAGTTCCAGAGGATGGGAGAGGCTCTGGAGAAATCCTGGAGACGAGCATGGGAGGAGGAGACGAGAGAGCAGAGTTGTGAATGGCTTTGTATGTTGTGGTTAGTATTTTGAATTTAATTCGCTGGGTGATTGGGAGCCAGTGTAGGGATTGGAGGAGAGGGGTGGTGGACACTGAATGGAGACCAGTGTAGGGATTGGAGGAGAGGGGTGGTGGACACTGAATGGTGACCAGTGTAGGAATTGGAGGAGAGGGGTGGTGGACACTGAATGGAGACCAGTGTAGGGATTGGAGGAGAGGGGTGGTGGACACTGAATGGAGACCAGTGTAGGGATTGGAGGAGAGGGGTGGTGGACACTGAATGGAGACCAGTGTAGGGATTGGAGGAGAGGGGTGGTGGACACTGAATGGAGACCAGTGTAGGGATTGGAGGAGAGGGGTGGTGGACAACGAATGGAGCCAGTGTAAGGATTGGAGGAGAGGGGTGGTGGACAACGAATGGAGCCAGTGTAAGGATTGGAGGAGAGGGTTGGTGGTCAGTGTAGGGATTGGAGGAGAGGGCTGGTGGACAGTGTAGAGATTGAAGTAGAGGGTTGGCAGACACTGAGCGGTTGGTAAGGTGGATAAGTCTGGCAGCAGCATTCATGATAGACTGAAGAGGGGAGGGGCCTATGGAGAGGCAGGCCAATGAGAAGGGAGTTGCAATAGTCAAGGCGAGAGATAACGAGGGAGTGAATGAGGAGCTTGGTGGTTTCATTTTTTAAAAAGGGGCGAATTTTAGAGATGTTACAGAGGTGAATTCTACAAACTTTTGACAATGATTGGATTTGAGGCTGAAATGATAAGTCAGAGTCCAGGATTACACCGGGTACCCTGGCGTGAGGGGAGGGACTGATCATCATCAGTATAGACATCGTATGCAGTTAGTAGATACTCAAAGGTTCGTTTTAATCTACATAAAGTATGAACTTGTTTGCAAAGAGTCCACACTGTTTCATCTCAAGTAACAATACAATAAAACAAAAACCCTAAACAAACTTAATACAGAAAGTAAGAAACTTTAGGTCTGAACCAGTGTGTTCCAGTGCGGTCCACATCACTTGCCTACTATGGAATATTTTTAAAATTTTTGCACATATCTTTAAATTAGCATTTTTTTTTTGCTAGAAATTACTGTAGACCCCCCTATAGCAAGGGTGTCCAAACTTTTTTCAAAGAGGGCCAGGTTTGATGAAGTGAACGTGTGTGAGGGCCGACCATTTCGCCTGACATTCTTTGAACCATTAAAATTCGGTCTAAGTGTGTTCATCCGAGCTCTAATACACCGCCCAACAAGAATTCTCCTGCCTTTGTGGCTGTGTGTGGTGAAGAGATGAGCTCGGGCGTGTTATTTGGCTATATATATATATCTTTTGTGGCCCCCAATGAATCAGGACTAAGGATGAGCTCAGGCATGTTATTTGGATAGATATATATAGATCTTTTGTGGCCCCCAACGAATGCCCGAGCACCATTCAGGACTAAGGATGAGCTCGGGCGTGTTATTTGGATATACCGTATTTATCGGCGTATAACACGCACCTTCACTTTAAGAGGGAAGTTTCAGGAAAAAACGTAAATTTTAAATAAAGAACTGTGAAGCAAAATAAGGGTCAGTGCCCATCAATGCAGCCTAATTAGTGCCCATCTGCAGCCTCACTATTGCCATGAATGTAGCACCACCATTTCCAGGAATGCAGCCTCACCATTGCCATGAATGCAGCCTCACCATTGCCATGAATGCAGCCTCACCATTGCCCTCAGTGCAGCCTGTTTCATGCCCATCTGCAGCCTCGGAGGGGACAGGGAGCGGGGCGGGATGAGCACCAACAAATTACATACAGGAGAATCTCCTGCTTACTTGGCGGCCACAAATGCAGCCTCACAGGTGCCATGAATGCAGCCCCACCATCGCCATAGATTCAGCCTCACCATTGCCATGAATGCAGCCTCACAAGTGCCATGAATGCAGCCTCACCATTGCCATGAATTCAGCCTCACCATTGCCATGAATACAAGAGGGAAGTTTTAGGAAAAAACATAAATTTTAAATAAAGAACTGTGAAGCAAAATACGGGTCAGTGCCCATCAATGCAGCCTAAACAGTGCCCATCTGCAGCCTCACCATTGCCATGAATGCAGCCTCACCATTGCCATGAATGCAGCCTCACCATTGCCATGAATGCAGCCTCACCATTGCCATGAATTTAGCCACACAATTGCCATGAATGCAGCCTCACAAGTGTCATGAATGCAGCCTCACCATTGCTATGAATGCTGCCTCACTATTGACATGAATTCAGCCTTACCATTGTCATGAATTCAGCCTCACCGTTGCTATGATTGCAACCTCACTAGTGCCATGAATGCAGCCTCACCATTGCCATGAATTCAGCCTCACCATTGCCATGATTGCAACCTCACAAGTGCCATGAATGCAGCCTCACCATTGCCATGAATTCAGCCTCACCATTGCCATGAATGCAGCCTCAGAAGTGCCATGAATGCAGCCTCACCATTGCCATGAATGCAGCCTCAGAAGTGCCATGAATGCAGCCTCAGAAGTGCCATGAATGCAGCCTCACCATTGCCATGAATGCAGCCTCATAGGTGCCATGAATGCAGCCTCACCATTGCCATGAATGCAGCCTCACCAGTACCATGAATGCAGCCTCACCATTGCCATGAATGCAGCCTCACCATTGCCATGAATGCAGCCTCACCATTGCCACAAATTCAGCCTTACCATTGCCATAAACTCAGCCTCACCGTTGCCATGAATGCAGCCTCACAAGTGCCATGAATTTAGCCTCACCATTGCCATGAATGCAGCCTCACAAGTGCCATGAATGCAGCCTCAGCATTGCCATGAATTCAGCCTCACCATTGCCATGAATGCAGCCTCACAAGTGCCATGAATGCAGCCTCACCATTGACATGAATTCAGCCTCACCAGTACCATGAATGCAGCTTCACCATTGCCATGAATTCAGCCTTACCATTGCCATGAATTCAGCCTCACCATTGCCATGAATGCAGCCTCACAAGTGCCATGAATTCAGCCTCACCATTGCCATGAATGCAGCCTCACCATTGCCATGAATTCAGCCTCACCATTGCCTTGAATGCAGCCTCACCATTGCCATGAATTCAGCCTCACAATTGCCATTAATTCAGCCTTACCATTGCCATGAATGCAGACTCACCATTATTATGAATTCAGCCTCACTAGTGCCATGACTGTAGCCTTACCTTTGTCATGAATGCAGCCTCATAATTGCGATGAATTCAGCCTTACCATTGCCATGAATTCAGCCACTCCATTGCCATGAATGCAGCCTCATCATTGCCATGAATTCAGCCTTACCATTGCCATAAATGCAGCCTCACTATTGCCATGAATGTAGCCTCACCAGTGCCATGAATGCAGCCTCACCATTGCCATGAATGCAGCCTCACCATTGCCATGAATTCAGCCTTACCATTGCCTAGAATGCAGTCTCACTATTGCCATGAATGTAGCCTCACCAGTGCCATGAAAGCAGCCTCACCATTTCCACGAATTCAGCATCACAGGTGCCATGAATGCAGCCTCACCATTGCCATGAATTCAGCCCCACCATTGCCATGAATTCAGCCCCACCATTGCCATGAATGCAGCCTCACCATTGCCGTGAATGCAGCCTCACCAGTACCATGAATGCAGCCTCACCATTGCTTGAATGCAGCCTCACCATTGCCATGAATTCAGTCTTACCATTGCCATGAATTCAGCCTCACCATTGCCATGAATTCAGCCTCACCATTGCCATGAATGCAGCTTCACAAGCGCCATGAATTCAGCCTCACCATTGCCATGAATGCAGCCTCACAAGTGCCATGAATTCAGGCTCACCATTGCTATGAATGCGGCCTCACTATTGCCATGAATGCAGCCTCACCATTGACATGAATGCAGCCTCACCATTGCCATGAATGCAGCCTTACCATTGCCATGAATGCAGCCTCACTATTGCCATGAATGTAGCCTCACCAGTGCCATGAATGCAGCCTCACCATTGCCATGAATGCAGCCTCACCATTGCCATGAATTCAGCCTTACCATTGCCTAGAATGCAGTCTCACTATTGCCATGAATGTAGCCTCACCAGTGCCATGAATTCAGCCTCACCATTTCCACGAATTCAGCCTCACAGGTGCCATGAATGCAGCCTCACCATTGCCATGAATTCAGCCCCACCATTGCCATGAATTCAGCCCCACCATTGCCATGAATGCAGCCTCACCATTGCCGTGAATGCAGCCTCACCAGTACCATGAATGCAGCCTCACCATTGCTTGAATGCAGCCTCACCATTGCCATGAATTCAGTCTTACCATTGCCATGAATTCAGCCTCACCATTGCCATGAATTCAGCCTCACCATTGCCATGAATGCAGCTTCACAAGCGCCATGAATTCAGCCTCACCATTGCCATGAATGCAGCCTCACAAGTGCCATGAATTCAGGCTCGCCATTGCTATGAATGCGGCCTCACTATTGCCATGAATGCAGCCTCACCATTGCCATGAATGCAGCCTCACCATTACCATGAATTTAGCCTTACCATTGCCATGAATTCAGCCTCACCATTGCCATGAATGCAGCCTCACCATTACCATGAATTTAGCCTTACCATTGCCATGAATTCAGCCTCTCCATTGCCATGAATGCGGCCTCCTCATTACCATGAATTCAACCTTACCATTGCCATGAATGCAGCCTCACAAGTGCCATGAATGCAGCCTCACAAGTGCCATGAATGCAGCCTCACCATTACCATGAATTCAGCCTCACCATTGCCATGAATGCAGCCTCAAAAGTGCCATTAATGCAGCAGCACCGTTGGCATGAATGCAGCCTCACCAGTACCATGAATGCAGCCTCCCCATTGCCATGAATTCAGCCTCACCATTACCATGAATGCAGCCTCACCATTACCATGAATTCAGCCTTACCATTGCTATGAATGCAACCTCACCATTGCCATGAATGCAACCTCACCATTGCCATGAATTCAGCCTCTCCATTGCCATGAATGTAGCCTCACCAGTGCCATGAATTCAGCCTTACCATTGCCATGAATGCAGCCTCACCATTGCCATGAATTCAGCCTCACCATTGCCATGAATTCAGCCTCACCATTGCCATGAATTCAGCCTTACCAGTGCCATCAGTGCAGTCTGATCCATGCCCATCTGCAGCCTCAGAGGAAACAGGGAGCAGGGCGGGACGAGCGCCAACAGATTACATACAGAAGAATCAAATGTTTACTCAGCGGCCTCTTTAATACAAAGTCCCGCCCCATATGATAGACAGAACAGTCGTCCAATGCCAGCCCAGGAGACGGGACTTCCTATTAGAGACCAATGAGTAAACAGGATATTCTCCAGTATGTAATCTGTTAGCACTCGCCCCGCCCCCTCACTGTCCCCTCGGAGCCACCGATAAATACAGGTATATATATCTTTTGTGGCCCCCGCGGTGCTCGGGGATTCTTTGGGGACCACAAAGGATATATATATCCAAATTACCAGTGGGGCCATTTGAAACCAGAACGCGGGCCACGATTGGCCCGCAGGCCGGACTTTGGACATGCCTGCCCTAGAGCGTCTATATTTTCTGAAAGCAGAGACCGTGGAGAATAAAATGGTGGCTGTTGCAATTTTTTTTTATGTCACACAATAATTCTGCAGCCATTTATCAAATGCTAATTTTGTAAGAAAAAAATACATGTAGTCAGGTGCTGGGCTACACCAATATGGAGAAGGAGACATTTGGGTTTATTTACTAAAGGTAGAGAGGGCAAAATGACTCACAATTCTGCAGAGAAACCAATCAGCTTCTAACTTCAGCTTGTTTAATTAAGTTTTAGCAATAAAACCTAGAAGCTGATTGGTTTCTCTGCAGGACTGTGAGTAATTTTGCCCGCTCTAGTTTTAGTAAATGAACCCCACTGCCTTTTATTCTTCTCTCCCTCTACTGAGATACTGATGTTATGCTGCACCATTCCCCTCTGGCCAGCAGGGGGAGAGCTAAAGTCAATCAAGCCCATGGATTTCTATGCAGGGCGCTAAGAATCCTGGGAGTTGTAGTATGAGAGGGCAGCCATATAATGGGATGAATGGACTTCTTACAATATGAATCCCAACAGGCACTGTGCAGTGGGAGGAGTTGAGAGATGACTTTTATTAAACTGCCCGGGAAAACTCTTCCTCTTGGCACTGAGGGAGTTGGAGAGAGCACCTCTGTCTGGATATTCGCCTGCCAGCCGGAGACCATACCAGACGAAATCTCGCCCTGAGACTGGCAGTGAGAACACTCGGGGGACACCGCAGCACCACCCATATGGCAGCTGCTGCGAGCACACAGGGATTGCTTCTATGTTGGGTGCAGGGGGGGGGATTCGGTTGGCGATGTTAAAAATGTCCTATTTATCGGCCCCTTCCTTTCCTGAATAAACACGAATACGAATTTATCCGAAGTTACGAATTATCAGGAAATAATGAATGCTGCATCTAAACTGATGGAACGTAATGAATTAATAATAATAAATAACAATAATATTAATAAAAAATGTTTTATTAATATTATTATTATTTATTATTAATTTGTTCCGTTCCATTTGTTTAGATGCGACATTCGTTATTTCCTGATAATTCGTAACTTCGGATAAATTCATATTCGTTACGTTCACTAACAGCCAAATTTGAAAGGAAATTCCAATACCTATAATTTAATAGTTAGTTATTATTAGTTAGTTAGTTATTCTTTAGAATTTTCGGATTTTCGTTCTTATTTTCTGGATTTTCGGATTTTCAATTTCACGAATTTACGAATTGCAATCATAACGAATGACCAGAAAAATGAAAAAAAAAAAAAATCAAAAAAGGAGCGAATGAGACCAAAACTAAAACAAACATTTTCGTATTTTCTTTCTTATTTTTGGATCTTCAGATTTTCAAATTTACGAATTGCGATCATAAGAATGACCTGAAAAACGAAAAAAGAGAAAAAACAAAACAAAAAAGAAGCGAATGAGACGAAAACTAAAACAAACTTTTTCGGATTTTCTTTCTTATTTTTGGATCTTCAGATTTTCGAATTTACGAATTGCGATCATAACAAATGACCCGAAAAACGAAAAAAACAAAACAAAACAAAAAGCGAATGAGAGGAAAACTAAAACAAACAAATTTTGGGATTTTCTTTCTTATTTTTGGATTTTCGAATTTATGAATCTACAAATTGCGATCATAACGAATGACCCAAAAAATCAAAAAAAAAAAAAAATCAAAAAAAGAAGCAAATGAGACGAAAACTAAAACAAACATTTTCGGATTTTCTTTCTTATTTTTGGATCTTCGGATTTTCAAATTTACGAATTGCGATCATAACGAATGACCTGAAAAACGAAAAAACAAAAAACAAAAAAAAAAGCGAATGAGACGAAAACTAAAACAAACTAATTTTCAGATTTTCTTTCTTATTTTTGGATTTTCGAATTTACGAATCTACAAATTGCGATCATAACGAATGAACCGAAAAATGAAAAAAAAAAAAAAATCAAAAAAAGAAGCAAATGAGACGAAAGCTAAAACATACATTTTCGGATTTTCTTTCTTATTTTTGGATCTTTGGATTTTCGAATTTACGAATTGCGATCATAACGAATGACCCAAAAAACAAAAAAAAAAAACAAAACAAAAAAAAAAGCGAATGAGACGAAAACTAAAACAAACAAATTTTTCGGCAGTGCACACGTCTAACAACAGCCCTGGATGTGATGTTTTTCAAAAAGCACCCTGTATTGCACCCTGTTGGATCCTCCGACCGGCTATGATCTGCCTGCATTGCAAAGAGAAGCACAGCGGTCCAGTCGTGACATCACCGGGTCTAAGGCTAGGTTCACACTGCTGCAGTGCGAATTTAGCGCGATTTTGTTCCGATTGCGTTGCGAATTTGCATTGCGAATTCTATATGTGTTCTTGCGGTTCTACTGCAAATTTTGCAGTCTATGGAGCTGAATTCGCATCACACACGGATCAAACTCGCACAGGACCTTTTTTTCCCGCAGGTTATATTCGCAACGCATTGATGTGAACGGCACTAATGTTAATTTATATAATTTAAATGACTTGCGAATTTGAGCGATCGCAGCGGCTCAAATTCGCAATAGAATTCGCAGCAGTGTGAACCTAGCCTTAAATAAGATATTTAACGAAAAGAAAAAAGCTTTTATTAAAAAATGCCATCACCTTGTTAATAAGGGGGAGGGACTAAGAGAAGTATTTAAGTAATAAAATGAAATAAAATCAATTACAGGCTGTAAGCGTTTATTTTTGGGGAGATATAACAGAATCCTGGCGGATCTTTTATATGAAGACACAGCTGTGAAGAGCACATTGCACCTTCTCTTCCATACTCCGGTGCTTTTCTCTGTCACATCTGGAAGAAGAGTAATGACTGTCAGTAGACGATCGCTGAGTCTTTCCATCGTTCTGCACCTTTTACAGCTCATTAGATGTTTTATTACGGAACGTAACCAACTCTTATTTTTGGATTGCCCCGGGGGGTGGGGGGGTGGGGGGTTCCTCATCTCACCGTATTACAGATTATTAAATATTTCATCTTGTAGTTCTCTCTCTTGATTTTGTTGATCTTCATAACATCATTTTATTTTATTTTTTTTTTATATATATAAATTTTTGGTCTTTAAATTTTTTTTAGAAAAAATAAAACCCCAGTGGTGACTGAATACCACCAAACAAAAGCGCTATTTGTAAAAAAAAATAATCACATGGGTACAAGCGTTACACGACCGCGCAATTGTCATTCAAAGTGTGACAGCGCTGAAAGCTGAAAAATTGGCCTGTGCAGGAAGGGGGTAAAAGTTCCCAGTAGGCAAGTAGTTGATAATAAGGGGGCCCCTGGATACCGCCCGCCCCTACTCATTTCCATTGTTAGAGGTAATACGCCACCCAGGTGTACTTCAGGTAATGCAGGAAGAGCTTCAGTGACGCCCGAATTCGTGAGAGACCAATAAGACACAGGGAAACAAGCTGGAGTGTGTTCATAAGATCTCTGACCTTTACTGATTACTACAGTGCCTTATATGCAAAAGAAAGAAGGGAGGAGCTGTGTTTTAATAAACATGTTTCTAAAAGTCATGCAGAACTCAGCATTTTCTTATCATGATTAAAACTGCTGAATTTAGTTAAACAAGAACTAGTTGATGATTTTGCTTATACAACAGGCTGCTTGACTAGATAACAAGAAATAGCTAATGACTTTTACTGACACAAATTCGGCTTAACCATAGGGTGCGGTTTGCATAGAACCGCACCCTATGAGATATTGTGGTTAAGCCGAATTTGTGTCCTATTTAATTTGTTTATAAATGATTTGGAGGATGGGATAAACAGCTCAATCTCTGTATTTGCGGACGATACTAAGCTAAGCAGGGCAATAACTTCTCCGCAGGATGTGGAAATCTTGCAAAAAGACCTGAACAAATTAATGGGGGAGGGGCAACTACATGGCAAATGAGGTTCAATGTAGAAAAATGTAAAATAATACATTTGGGTGGCAAAAATATGAATGCAATCTATACACTGGGGGGAGAACCTCTGGGGGGATGTAGGATGGAAAAGGACCTGGGGGTCCTAGTAGATGATAGGCTTAGCAATGGCATGCAATGCCAAGCTGCTGCTAACAAAGCAAACAGAATATTGGCATTAAAAAGGGGATCAACTCCAGAGATAAAATGATAATTCTCCCGCTCTACAAGACTCTGGTCCGGCCGCACCTGGAGTATGCTGTCCAGTTCTGGGCACCAGTCCTCAGGAGGGACGTACTGGAAATGGAGCGAGTACAAAGAAGGGCAACAAAGCTAATAAAGGGTCTGGAGGATATTAGTTATGAGGAAAGGTTGCGAGCACTGAACTTATTCTCTCTGGAGAAGAGACGCTTGAGAGGGGATATGATTTCAATATACAAATACCGGACTGGTGACCCCACAATATACAAATACCGGACTGGTGACCCCACAATAGGGAGAAACTTTTTCGCAGAAGAGAGTTTAATAAGACTCGTGGCCACTCATTACAATTAGAAGAAAAGAGGTTTAACCTTAAACTACGTAGAGGGTTCTTTACTGTAAGAGCGGCAAGGATGTGGAATTCCCTTCCACAGGCGGTGGTCTCAGCGGGGGGCATTGATAGCTTCAAGAAACTATTAGATAATCACCTGAATGACCGCAATATACAGGGATATGTAATGTAATACTGACACATAATCACACACATAGGTTGGACTTGATGGACTTGTGTCTTTTTTCAACCTCACCTAACTATATGTGTCAGCAAAAGTCATTAGCTATTTCTTGTTATCTAGTGAATCTGAATATGGCGAAATACAAATACACACAGAAAAATTTTCACTTCTACTGTATGTAAAATGGAAGAAAATCTTTAAGATGGAGTCACAGTTGTTTATACATTCTATTACATACATATAAAAGGTAAAGTGTAAAAAAAAAAAAAAAAACTGTTTCCAAAACGAACAAAGTGGCTGAGAATTTGTAATCAATTTTAACTCTTTTTTTTTTTTTTTTTAGTAAAAATCAGTATTGATGTAGTCAGTTCAGGTTTTACACTTTGTACAGATTCACAATTTTATTTTATTTTAGCTTTTTTAATGTTTGACGTTAAGCATTACTAACAATGCTGCTCCCTGCCAAATGGAATTTTTTCTAAATTTGTTGTTGCGTTGGTACATATCCCCCAGAGCAGTAAATAGCCCCCCCCCCCTACATGCCATTTGCCTAATAAACCAGAAAATGGCAATTACTGTTTTTACCATTCAGCTCCCATTGACTCCATCCCATTGGGGTTTTGGATTTATGGTCCAAACTTTAGTCATTTTCAACGAGCTCTGCTTGAACCATAACCCAGGCTCATCACACTACTGCAGATCTAAAAAAAATCTTTTTTAATGAATGACACCTTTTTTGTTAAAATCATGAATCATCGATCAATCCTGACCCTACAAGAGCACTTTTAACCGCTTCAGCCCCGGAAGGATTTACCCCCCCTTCCTGACCAGAGCACTTTTTGCGATACGGCACTGCGTCGCTTTAACTGACAATTGCGCGGTCGTGCGACGCTGCGCCCAAACAAAACTGACGTCCTTTTTTTTCCCCCACAAATAGAATTTTCTTTTGGTGGTATTTAATCACCTCTGCGGTTTTTATTTTTTGCGCTATAAACAAAAAAAAGAGTGACAATTTTGAAAAAAAACACAATATTTTGTACTTTTTGCTTTAATAAATATCCCCATTTAAAAAAAAAAAAAAAAGTGATTTTTTTTTCTCAGTTTAGGCCGATATGTGTTCTTCTACGTATTTTTGGTAATAAAAATCACAATAAGCGTATATTGATTGGTTTGCGCAAAAGTTATGGCGTCTACAAAATAGGGGATAGATTTATGGCATTTTTATTATTCATTTTTTTTATTAGTAATGGCGGCGATCTGCGATTTTTATCGTGACTGAGACATTATGGCGGACACGTCGGACACTTTTGACACTATTTTGGGACCATTGTTATTTATACAGCGATCAGTGTTATAAAAATGCACTGATTACTGTGTAAACGACACTGGCAGTGAGGGGGTTAAACACTAGGGGGCGATCAAGGGGTTAAATGTGTCCTAGGGAGTGATTCTAACTGTGGGGGGGGATGGGCTACCACTGACATGACAGCGATCACTGCTCCCGATGACAGGGAGCAGTGATCTCTGTCATGACACAGGGCAGAACGGGGAAATGCCTTGTTTACATAGGCATCTCCCCATTCTGCCGCTCCGTGACACGATCGCCGGGACACCAGCGGACATCCGCGGGGACCCGCGGGACTCGATGCGCACCCACAATGCCGCGATTTAATGGGGACGTACAGGTACGCCCATTTGCCCAGCCGTGCCATTGTGCCGACGTACATCGTCGCGTGCCGGTCGGCAACTTAAAACCGGCCACTCTCTCCTACGCCAGTTCAAACTCCTATTACAGATCACTACAGCCGCGAAAACAAACAATTGCCAAGGCTTGGAAATCCCCGTCCTCAATAATTGCTGAAACTAAAAATAGAGTCAATCAAGCAACGATACGTGCCGAATCAGAGGCTATAACTCAAGATAAAATATCCAACTTTGAGAATATATGGAATCCCCGGGTGACTCACTTTTTGCCTTCTAATTTTGATGCTTCCCTACTAAGACCTCGGGGGTCATCTCCATTTATACCCCCATTCTCTGCATTCCTGGTGTGTGTTTATTATGACCATGTACTCCCCCGGGGACCCCGAATACCTCTCATTTCTTTCTTCCCTATATATTTTTTCTCCCACCTAAGATTACTTTTTCTTTTTATCTTCTTTCTCTCTTCTACTTTTTCCCCCCTCATCTCTCTCTCCTCTTTCAATTTACTCTTTACAGTGGGGACGGAAAGTATTCAGACCCCCTTAAATTTTTCACTCTTTGTTATATTGCAGCCATTTGCTAAAATCATTTAAGTTCATTTTTTTTCCTCAATAATGTACACACAGCACCCCATATTGTACAAACAGCCCCCCATATTGTACAAACAGCCCCCCATATTGTACACACAGCACCCCATATTGTACACACAGCACCCCATATTGTACACACAGCCCCCCATATTGTACACACAGCACCCCATATTGTACACACAGCCCCCCATATTGTACACACAGCACCCCATATTGTACACACAGCACCCCATATTGTACACACAGCCCCCCATATTGTACACACAGCACCCCATATTGTACACACAGCCCCCCATATTGTACACACAGCCCCCCATATTTTACACACAGCACCCCATATTGTACACACAGCCCCCCATATTGTACACACAGCACCCCATATTGTACACACAGCACCCCATATTGTACACACAGCCCCCCATATTGTACACACAGCCCCCCATATTGTACACACAGCACCCCATATTGTACACACAGCACCCCATATTGTACACACAGCACCCCATATTGTACACAGCGCCCCATATTGTACACACAGCCCCCCATATTGTACACACAGCACCCCATATTGTACACACAGCACCCCATATTGACAGAAAAACACAGAATTGTTGACATTTTTGCAGATTTATTAAAAAAGAAAAACTGAAATATCACATGGTCCTAAGTATTCAGACCCTTTGCTCAGTATTTAATAGAAGCCCCTTTTGATGAGTCTTTTTGGGAAAGATGCAACAAGTTTTTCACACCTGGATTTGGGGATCCTCTGCCATTCCTCCTTGCAGATCCTCTCCAGTTCTGTCAGGTTGGATGGTAAACGTTGGTGGACGGCCATTTTTAGGTCTCTCCAGAGATGCTCAATTGGGTTTAAGTCAGGGCTCTGGTTGGGCCATTCAAGAACAGTCACAGAGTTGTTGTGAAGCCACTCCTTCGTTATTTTAGCTGTGTGCTTAGGGTCATTGTCTTGTTGGAAGGTAAACCTTCGGCCCAGTCTGAGGTCCTGAGCACTCTGGAGAAGGTTTTCATCCAGGATATCCCTGTACTTGGCCGCATTCATCTTTCCCTCTATTGCAACCAGTCGTCTTGTCCCTGCAGCTGAAAAACACCCCCACAGCATGATGCTGCCACCACCATGCTTCACTGTTGGGACTGTATTGGACAGGTGATGAGCAGTGCCTGGTTTTCTCCACACATACCGCTTAGAATTAAGGCCAAAAAGTTCTATCTTGGTCTCATCAGACCAGAGAATCTTATTTCTAACCATCTTGGAGTCCTTCAGGTGTTTTTTAGCAAACTCCATGCAGGCTTTCATGTGTCTTGCACTGAGGAGAGGCTTCCGTCGGGCCACTCTGCCATAAAGCCCCGACTGGTGGAGGGCTGCAGTGATGGTTGACTTTCTACAACTTTCTCCCATCTCCCGACTGCATCTCTGGAGCTCAGCCACAGTGATCTTTGGGTTCTTCTTTACCTCTCTCACCAAGGCTCTTCTCCCCCGATAGCTCAGTTTGGCCGGACGGCCAGCTCTAGGAAGGGTTCTGGTCGTCCCAAACGTCTTCCATTTATGGATTATGGAGGCCACTGTGCTCTTAGGAACCTTAAGTGCAGCAGAAATTTTTTTGTAACCTTGGCCAGATCTGTGCCTTGCCACAATCCTGTCTCTGAGCTCTTCAGGCAGTTCCTTTGACCTCATGATTCTCATTTGCTCTGACGTGCACTGTGAGCTGTAAGGTCTTATATAGACAGGTGTGTGGTTTTCCTAACCAAGTCCAATCCGTATAATCAAACACAGCTGGACTCAAATGAAGGTGTAGAACCATCTCAAGGATGATCAGAAGAAATGGACATCACCTGAGTTATATATATGAGTGTCACAGCAAAGGGTCTGAATACTTAGGACCATGTGATATTTCAGTTTTTCTTTTTTAATAAATCTGCAAAAATGTCAACAATTCTGTGTTTTTCTGTCAATATGGGGTGCTGTGTGTATAATATGGGGTGCTGTGTGTACAATATGGGGTGCTGTGTGTACAATATGAGGTGCTGTGTGTACAATATGGGGTGCTGTGTGTACAATATGGGGAGCTGTGTGTACAATATGGGGTGTTGTGTGTACAATATGGGGAGTTGTGTGTACAATATGGGGTGCTGTGTGTACAATATAGGGTGCTGTGTGTACAATATGAGGTGCTGTGTGTACAATATGGGGTGCTGTGTGTATAATATGGGGTGCTGTGTGTACAATATGGGGTGCTGTGTGTACAATATGGGGGGATGTGTGTACAATATGAGGTGCTGTGTGTACAATATGGGGTGCTGTGTGTATAATATGGGGTGCTGTGTGTACAATATGGGGTGCTGTGTGTATAATATGGGGTGCTGTGTGTACAATATGGGGTGCTGTGTGTACAATATGGGGGGCTTTGTGTACAATATGGGGGGCTGTGTGTACAATATGGGGTGCTGTGTGCACAATATGGGGGGCTGTGTGTACAATATGGGGTGCTATGTGTACAATATGGGGTGCTGTGTGTACAATATGGGGGGCTGTGTGTACAATATGGGGTGCTGTGTGTACAATATGGGGGGCTGTGTGTACAATATGGGGGGCTGTGTGTACAATATGGGGTGCTGTGTGTACAATATGGGGGTGATGTGTGTATAATATGGGGGGCTGTGTGTACAATATGGGGTGCTGTGTGTACAATATGGGGTGCTGTGTGTACAATATGGGGGGCTGTGTGTACAATATGGGGTGCTGTGTGTACTATATGGGGGGCTGTGTGTACAATATGGGGTGCTGTGTGTACAATATGGGGTGCTGTGTGTACAATATGGGGGTGCTGTGTGTATAATATGGGGGGCTGTGTGTACAATATGGGGGGCTGTGTGTACAATATGGGGTGCTGTGTGTACAATATGGGGTGCTGTGTGTATAATATGGGGTGCTGTGTGTACAATATGGGGTGCTGTATGTACAATATGGGGTGCTGTGTGTACAATATGGGGTGCTGTGTGTACAATATGGGGTGCTGTGTGTACAATATGGGGAGCTGTGTGTACAATATGGGGGGCTGTGTGTACAATATGGGAGCTGTGTGTACAATATGGGGGGCTGTGTGTACAATATGGGAGCTGTGTGTACAATATGGGGGGCTGTGTGTACAATATGTGGTGTTATGTGTACAATATGGGGAGCTGTGTGTACAATATGGGAACTGTGTGTACAATATGGGGGGCTGTGTGTACAATATGTGGTGTTATGTGTACAATATGGGGAGCTGTGTGTACAATATGGGAACTGTGTGTACAATATGGGGTGCTGTGTGTACAATATGGGGTGCTGTGTGTACAATATGGGGTGCTGTGTGTACAATATGGGGTGCTGTGTGTATAATATGGGGTGCTGTGTGTACAATATGGGGTGCTGTGTGTACAATATGGGAACTGTGTGTACAATATGGGGTGCTGTGTGTACAATATGGGGTGCTGTGTGTACAATATGGGGTGCTGTGTGTACAATATGGGGTGCTGTGTGTATAATATGGGGTGCTGTGTGTACAATATGGGGTGCTGTGTGTACATTAATGAGGAAAAAAATGAACTAAAATGATTTTAGCAAATGGCTGCAATATAACAAAGAGTGACAAAATAACCAGTAGCAGCATCCAATGGAGATAAAGTGCGTGGAGTAGTTGAGTCACAGTATGACGTCACACAAAGAGTTCACTCTACATGTTACACACATAAATGCGCTTCTTCAGGAGCTTTTAGATCTAATAGGTATGTAAAAGGAACATCAAATGAGTATATCATAGAATTCAAAAAATAAAAAAATAAAACAAAAACAAATATAAACAATGAAATGATCACTTTGATAGAGTCCAGCGAAGTAAAAGGCCCAAATCCAGTGACCACTAGGGGGCAGAAAGGAAAACCCTGCCATAGGGACACATCCATATTGATAGGGGAGCCCCATAGATAAACTAAGGAATATGCATGTATATACGTTCAGATATCAGTAACTATGCTGTGTGCTGTTTATTTATTAGTTCCCTCAAAGCATAGTTACTAATATCTGAACGGCGATATATACATGCATATTCCTTAATTTATCTTTGGGGCTCCCACAAAAATCGGACGCTCGGTTGGCCAACAATCGTACCGTGTGTATGAGGCTTTAGATAAGCAACTATTTTCTGAATATAAGAGGAATGTGTATTCTTGCTTGAGTCATGGCTGAATATATATATATAAAAAAATCTTCTGGACAAATGTCACAAGCATTCGCCCACTTGTCAGGAATTCTGACCATGTTTCGCTTAATCCAGTGATTTCTTATGCTCATCAGCTCCATCTAGTGGCATTAACGCAGTATTTTCCTGATTGCGTTATTTCAGAAAAATACTGCATTATGGCTACTAGATGGAGCATAAGAAAATAACGCATTGAGCCAAGTCTGGGTGAATGCTTGTGACATTCATTCATTGTGAGCTTTGTGTATTTCTTCCAGATCTGTGCAGTAATCCATTGTGAGACTTCCTGTAATAAAGACCGCCCACTGCTACACCCTCTCCTTGTGCCGGGTGACTGGTCTTGTCTCCGCCCCCTCCTGTCGTTTTCTGCAGACAGCCTATAGTGGGTGGAGCCTGCTGAGCCTCTTCCACAGCTGAGCTTCCTCTTCTTTTACAGAGTGACTGGTCTTGTCTTCGCCCCCTCCTGTAGTTTTCTCCAGGCAGCCTATAGTGGGCGGGGCCTGCTGAGCCCCTCCCACAGCTGTGCACCCTCTCCTTCTAGAGTGTGACTGGTCTTGTCTCCGCCCCCTCCTGTCATTTTCTCCAGACAGCTTGTAGTGGGTGGAGCTTGCTGGGCCCCTCCCACGGCTGAGCTCCCTCTCTTTCTACAGAGTGACTGGTCTTGTCTCCGCCCCCTCCTGTCATTTTCTCCAGGCATCCTGTATTGGGTGGAGCCTGCTGGGCCCCTCCCACGGCTGAGCTCCCTCTCCTTCTACAGAGTGACAGGTCTTGTCTCCGCCCCCTCCTGTCGTTTTCTGCAGGCAGCCTATAGAGTGTGGAGCCTGCTGGGCCCCTCCCACAGCTGAGCTTCCTCTCCTTTGAAAGAGTGACTGGTCTTGTCTTCGCCCCATCCTGTAGTTTTCTCCAGGCAGCCTATAGTGGGTGGAGCCTGCTGAGCCCCTCCCACAGCTGTGCTTCCTCTCCTTCTACAGTGTGACTGGTCTTGTCTCAGCCCCCTCGTGTCGTTTTCTCCAGGCAGCCTGAAGTGGGTGGAGCCTGCTGGGCCCCTCCCATGGCTGTGATCTCTCTCCTTCTACAGAGTGACTGGTCTTGTCTCCGCCCCCTCCTGTCATTTTCTCCAGACAGCTTGTAGTGGGTGGAGCCTGCTAGGCCCCTCCTACGGCTGTGCTCACTCTCCTTCTACAGAGTGACTGGTCTTGTCTCCGCCCCCTCCTGTCATTTTCTCCAGGCATCCTGTATTGGGTGGAGCCTGCTGGGCCCCTCCCACGGCTGAGCTCCCTCTCCTTCTACAGAGTGACAGGTCTTGTCTCCGCCCCATCGTGTCGTTTTCTCCAGGCAGCCTGAAGTGGGTGGAGCCTGCTGGGCCCCTCCCACGGCTGTGCTCTCTCTCCTTCTACAGAGTGACTGGTCTTGTCTCCGCCCTTAGTGTAGTTTTCTCCAGGCAGCCTGTAGTGGGTGGAGCCTGCTAGGCCCCTCCCACGGCTGAGCTCCCTCTCCTTCTACAGAGTGACTGGTCTTGTCTCCGCCCCCTCGTGTAGTTTTCTGCAGGCAGCCTGTAGTGGGTGGAGCCTGCTGTATAAATTCTGCACTGAATGGATGTAGAGAAGAGGAGACTGCAGATAACCAGGTACAACTTGTGCAGGAGGATTTATTTTGTTCCATATGTAAGGGTCTACAATCACTTAAAATCTCAAAGTTGAGCTTTAAAATGCAGTTAGTGTATTCCCTGGTTCCACATAACACAAAATTAGGGCTCCATTCACACTTGTACAACTCCAAAACTGTTTCCATTGTGACTTTGATGCAACTTTGGATGGGTGCGACTTGGATGTGACTTTGGCTGTTGACTGTCGCATGGATAACATTAAGGTGCAACTGAAAGCCGGATTAAAGCAGTGCAGAAAACATTTTAAAGTGGCTGTGACTTTAATTCGCATAGATTTGAACGGCTTCTATTGAAATCCACGGCTGGGACTTGTCATGTGACTTTATGTGTCCAAAGTCGCATGACAAGTCGCACAAGTGTGCATGGAGCCTAAAGCAACAACAGGTGTTAGTCCTGAAGGGGGCATCTTAAGGTAAGTATGAGCGGGGCAGCACCACTATCAAGAGGCCGTCCTTGAGTGCCAATCCAGTGACTTTGCCTAGGCCAAGATGATGTCATCCACCTGCTGCAGGCAGGAGGAAGCATTTCTTCAGTCCCCCCCCCCCCCCCCCCCCGAGATCAGAGATCTGCAACATACTAACTTTGTAACCTATCACCAGGTGACAGCCTGCAGCAGGGGCTGATCTGTGTCAGACAATTGACCTGGCATCTCAATACAGTACATACAGTGCCTTGAAAAAGTATTCATACCCCTTGAGATTTTCCACATTTTGTCATGTTACAACCAAAAACATAAATGTATTTTATTGGGAATTTATGTGATAGACCAACACAAAGTGTCACATAATTGTGAAGTGGAAGGAAAATGATAAATGATACAAATAAATATGTGAAAACTGTGGGGGGGGAGGGGCATTTGTATGGCGCCCCCCGGAGTCAATACTTTGTAGAACCCCCTTTCTCTGCAAGTCTTTTTGGGGATGTCTCTACCAGCTTTGCACATCTAGAGAGGGACATTTCTGCCCATTCTTTGTAAAATATCTCAAGCTCTGTCAGATTGGATGGAGAGCGTCTGTGAACAGCAATTTTCAAGTCTGGCCACAGATTCTCAATGTGATTTAGGTCTGGACTGTGACTGGGCCATTCTAACACATGAATATGCTTTGATCTAAACCATTCCATTGTAGCTCTGGCTGGATGTTTCGGGTCGTTGTCCTTCTGGAAGGTGAACCTCCGCCCCAGTCTCAAGTCTTTTGCAGACTCTAACAGGTTTTCTTCTAAGATTGTCCTCTATTTGGTTTCATCCATCTTCCCATCAACTCTGACCAGCTTTCCTGTCCCTGCTGAAGAAAACCATCCCCACCACATGATGCTGCCACCACCATGTTTCACAGTTGGGATGGTGTGTTCAGGGTGATGTGCAGTGTTAGTTTTCTGCCACACATCGCGATTTTCTTTTAGGCCAAAAAGTTGAATTTTGGTCTCATCTGACCAGAGCACCTTCTTCCACATCTTTGCTGTGTCCTCCACATGGCTTCTCGCAAACTACAAACAGGACTTCTTATGACTTTCTTTCTCCAATGTCTTTCTTCTTGTCACTCTTCCATAAAGGGCAGATCTGTGGAGAACACGACTAATAGTTGTCCTGTGGACAGATTCTCCCCCCTGAGCTGTGGATCTCTGCAGCTCCCCCAGAGTTACCATGGACCTCTTGGCTCTTCTCTGATGAATGCTCTCCTTGCCCGGCCGGTCAGTTTAGGTGGACGGCCATGTCTTGGTAGGTTTGCAGTTGTGCCATACTCTTTCCATTTTCCGGAGATGTTCAAAGCTTGGGATATGTTTTTATAACCTAACCCTGCTTTATACTTCTCCACAACTTTATCCCTGACCTGTCTGGTGTGTTCCTTGGCCTTTATGAAGCTGTTTGTTCACTAAGGTTCTCTAACAAACTTCTGAGGGCTTCACAGAACAGCTGTATTTAAAACTGAGATTAAATGACACACAGGTGGACTCTATTTACTAATTAGGTGACTTCTGAATGCAATTGTTTCCACTAGATTTTAGTTAGGGGTATCAGAGTAAAGGGGGGCTGAATACAAATGCCCCCCCCCCCACACTTTTCACATATTTATTTGTAAAAAATGTTGAAAACAATTTATCATTTTCCTTCCACTTCACAATTATGAGCCACTTTGTGTTGGTCTATCACATAAAATCCCAATAAAATACATTTATGTTTTTGGTTGTAACATGACAAAATGTGGAACATTTCAACGGGTATGAATACTTTTTCAAGGCACTGTAGACGGTGATGACTGAACAAAGATGGTACTGTCCTTTTAGAGAGAAAAGCAGATGAAGGCATTAATAGCGGGAGGGCTGTGATCTCTGTGAGAGGTAATAAATACCGGGAATGATTACACAGGATACATTATTCAGCATTCTGCACTTCAGATCAGAAATCTGATGACTTGTTACTTTTTCTTTGAATGATAAAAGTTTTGAAGTAGAATTTCTATTGTACTTTATTGTGTGTTTTTATTTATTCATTTATCCTGCAGACCCAACACAAGCCGTGTAATCCTCTTCTGTAATCCTCTTCTGATAACGAAGGTCACAGGATAATAGATGTTGGCTGAAGCCCAATTTTATGAAGACCACCTTCTCAGCCCCGAGACATGCGGCGCGGTCCAATCACATCGCAATACAATGAACACCGCAACTATTACTGGAGGCGACATTCTCCTATGAGACCGATCGTCCATGCAGCTTACGCTCAATCTGTATATTCTACTTTGAGATTTTTGCGTTAATCGTCAGTGTGTGCCGAGCCGTCAGTGGAAGTCAGGACTCCAAATACTGGGTGATGGGGGTCAGTGATCCTGAAATAGAATCTGATTGTATATAGTCATTCCTGGCTCCCCCCTCCCCCCTCATCAATATGATAATTCAGAAAAGAAAAATAAAACTTTCCATTTTTATTACATTACCTTATTCTAAACACAGAGATTGAATTACTATTTATTGTTTAAAAACATTGATCAGACGGGAGATAGAGAGATACAAAGTAACATTGTTTATAAACATTGATCAGATGGGAGATAGAGAGATACAAAGTAACATTGTTTATAAACATTGATCAGATGAGAAATAGGGAGATACAAAGTAACATTGTTTATAAACATTGATCAGACAGGAGATAGAAAGATATAAAGTAACATTGTTTATAAACATTGATCAGACAGGAGATAGAGAGATACAAAGTAACATTGTTTATAAACATTGATCAGACAGGAGATAGAGAGATACAAAGTAACATTGTTTATAAACATTGATCAGACGGGAGATAGAGAGATACAAAGTAACATTGTTTATAAACATTGATCAGATGAGAAATAGGGAGATACAAAGTAACATTGTTTATAAACATTGATCAGACAGGAGATAGAAAGATATAAAGTAACATTGTTTATAAACATTGATCAGACAGGAGATAGAGAGATACAAAGTAACATTGTTTATAAACATTGATCAGACAGGAGATAGAGAGATACAAAGTAACATTGTTTATAAACATTGTTCAGATGGGAGATAGAGAGATACAAAGTAACATTGTTTATAAACATTGATCAGATGGGAGATAGAGAGATACAAAGTAACATTGTTTATAAACATTGATCAGACAGGAGATAGAGAGATACAAAGTAACATTGTTTATAAACATTGATCAGACGGGAGATAGAGAGATACAAAGTAACATTGTTTATAAACATTGATCAGACAGGAGATAGAGAGATACAAAGTAACATTGTTTATAAACATTGTTCAGATGGGAGATAGAGAGATACAAAGTAACATTGTTTATAAACATTGATCAGACAGGAGATAGAGAGATACAAAGTAACATTGTTTATAAACATTGATCAGACAGGAGATAGAGAGATACAAAGTAACATTGTTTATAAACATTGATCAGACAGGAGATAGAGAGATACAAAGTAACATTGTTTATAAACATTGATCAGACGGGAGATAGAGAGATACAAAGTAACATTGTTTATAAACATTGATCAGATGGAAGATAGAGAGATACAAAGTAACATTGTTTATAAACATTGATCAGACAGGAGATAGAGAGATACAAAGTAACATTGTTTATAAACATTGATCAGACAGGAGATAGAGAGATATAAAGTAACATTGTTTATAAACATTGATCAGACAGGAGATAGAGAGATATAAAGTAACATTGTTTATAAACATTGATCAGACGGGAGATAGAGAGATACAAAGTAACATTGTTTATAAACAGATGAAGAGATTCTTAGGAGGGAGTTCTGTGATCTCTCCAAGAGATAATAAATACCTGGAAGGGTTACACTGATATGTTACTTAGCATGCTGCTCTCATCATTATATCTCATGATAGATCCACATTAAGTATAGATTTCCTATATGTATTCTTCATTCTTTCATGTTCCATTTCTTTTCTCTTGACTATTATCTTTTGCTTTTTCTGTTTCGCTTCCTTTATCTTATGGGAGGTTTTATCACCATCTACCGTTTCATTAAAATGGGGGGAAAGGGAATACTACTCACTTATCAGGACACACTGGCCGCTATTGAAGTGCCTCTGACAGTGCGGTCCCTCTATCTATTGGGAGTTCTGGATACTGAAATGAAAATGTTACTGAAGGAAATCACTTTGACACATTTCGGCCAGCCACAGAGTATATTAAACCTTTAAACCAATATATTAAACCATGTGAAAGCTGAGAATGTCTAATGTAGAGACTACAAATGTGCTTGAAGGGTATGCAAACCATACAAATACATGATAGGCCGATAAATGTGTTTTTCTTTTCCTTGTCCTATATACTGTAAATCTTTAGTTTTAGATTGAAGGATCATCGTCAGGAGGAGGAAGAAGATAATAATTCCTCTATATAGATCTTTATATCACTAGAGGGGTCATCAGGAGGAGGAAGGAGGTCCTGATTCCTCTATATAGATCTTTATATCACTAGAGGGGTCATCAGGAGGAGGAAGGAGGTCCTGATTCCTCTATATAGATCTTTATATCACTAGAGGGGTCACCAGCATGAGGAAGGAGGTCCTGATTCCTCTATATAGACCTTTATATCACTAGAAGGATCACCGGCAGGAGGAAGGAGGTCCCGATTCCTCTATATAGATCTTTACATCACTAGAGGAGTCACCAGCAGGAGAAAGGAGGTCCTGATTCCTCTATATAGACCTTTATATCACTAGAAGGATCACCGGCAAGAGGAAGGAGGTCCTGATTCCTCTATATAGATCTTTATATCACTAGAAGAATCACCGGCAAGAAGAAGGAGGTCCTGATTCCTCTATATAGACCTTTATATCACTAGAGGGATCACCAGCAGGAGGAAGGAGGTCCTGATTCCTCTATATAGATCTTTACATCACTAGAGGAGTCACCAGCAGGAGGAAGGAGGTCCTGATTCCTCTATATAGACCTTTATATCACTACAGGGATCACCGGCAGGAGGAAGGAGGTCTTGACTCCTCTATATAGATCTTTAGTTAGTCCTGATTGAACAATAGAGTGAGTGATTTTAGAACAGTGTCCAGTTCTGGAGATATCACAAAATGCTATTGATAAGATAGAACGAGTCTGGGAGGTAAAACATATCAGGAGAAACTGCGGGAACTTAATATGTACAGTCTGGAGAAAAGAAATGGAAAGGATGAAGTGATTGAAACCTTTAAATACAAGAGTGGAAATCAGGTTTGGGGGGGCAGAATTTTTAATAGGAAGCTAAGATCAACTGCGTAGGGACATGACCTCAAGCTAGAGTAGGAAAGTTCAACACTAACCTTAGAAAGTATTATTTTACTGAAAGAGTAGTTTATGCTTGGAAGAAACTGTCAGCAGAGGTAGTGGGTCATTCAACAACAGCAAGTGGATTTAAACATGCTTGGCCAAACAAAGATCCATATATAGGCAATTTTTTTTTTTTTTTTAAATCAAAAATGGGGCGGACTTGATGGACCACTTGGTCTTTTTTCTGATCTCACACTTTTGTGTTTCTGTGTAAAAAATGCCTAGCAATCATTACCACTTTAATATCTTGGGATCCTGCCAGTCTTCTGCATGGCGCCCCCCTTTCCTGTTCCATTCTGTCAACACTGTGGGTTCAGACCTGTGGCAGAATTGTCAGACATATGAAGGAGGTATTGTAATAGGAAGAGCAGCCTACAGTTGTGAAATCAGCTTGTGACATCACAGGTTGACACACCCTCCTGGGAGTGGGCAGCTTCCAAGACCCCTAAGAACTCCATCATCAGGGGTAGCCCAATGAACCCCCCGCAATGGAAAGGGCTGTAGTGTTGGAAGGATGAGAGCACCAAACTAGTATGTACAGTCCATCAAAAGATGAATGTGTTGATGTGGACTTGATCATCCCAGGTCAGAGTTTTTCAATCAGGGTTCATTGGAAAACTAGGATTCCTCCAGAGGTTGCTAGGGGTTCCTTGAACAATCAGCAATTTTCGACTCTCAGTTCCCACTAATGCCATTGATCCTTTTAGCTATCTGTAAGGTAAAGATTCCTCCCAATGACCACAAGTGTAAGGAACATTCTTCTCACTGGCCACCAATGTAAGGAGCATTCTTCCCACTGATCACCAATGTAAGGAACATTCTTCCCACTGATCACCAATGTAAGGGACATTCTTCTCACTGATCACCAATGTAAGGAACATTCTTCTCACTGATCACCAATGTAAAGAACATTCTTCCCACTGATCACCAATGTAAGGAACATTCTTCTCACTGATCACCAATGTAAGGAACATTCTTCTCACTGATCACCAATGTAAGGAACATTCTTCTCACTGATCACCAATGTAAGGAACATTCTTCTCACTGATCACCAATGTAAGGAACATTCTTCTCACTGACCACAATGTAAGGAACATTCTTCCCACTGACCACCAATGTAAGGAACATTCTTCCCACTGATCACCAATGTAAGGAACATTCTTCCCACTGATCACCAATGTAAGGAACATTCTTCCCACTGATCACCAATGTAAGGAACATTCTTCTCACTGATCACCAATGTAAGGAACATTCTTCTCACTGATCGCCAATGTAAGGAACATTCTTCCCTCTGATCACCAATGTAAGGAACATTCTTCTCACTGATCACCAATGTAAGGAACATTCTTCTCACTGATCACCAATGTAAGGAACATTCTTCTCACTGATCACCAATGTAAGGAACATTCTTCCCACTGATCACCAATGTAAGGAACATTCTTTCCACTGATCACCAATGTAAGGAACATTCTTCCCACTGATCACCAATGTAAGGAACATTCTTCTCACTGATCACCAATGTAAGGAACATTCTTCTCACTGATCACCAATGTAAGGAACATTCTTCTCACTGATCACCAATGTAAGGAACATTCTTCTCACTGACCACAATGTAAGGAACATTCTTCTCACTGATCACCAATGTAAGGAACATTCTTCTCACTGATCACCAATGTAAGGAACATTCTTCTCACTGATCACCAATGTAAGGAACATTCTTCTCACTGATCACCAATGTAAGGAACATTCTTCTCACTGACCACAATGTAAGGAACATTCTTCCCACTGATCACCAATGTAAGGAACATTCTTCCCACTGATCACCAATGTAAGGAACATTCTTCTCACTGATCGCCAATGTAAGGAACATTCTTCCCTCTGATCACCAATGTAAGGAACATTCTTCTCACTGATCACCAATGTAAGGAACATTCTTCTCACTGATCACCAATGTAAGGAACATTCTTCCCACTGATCACCAATGTAAGGGACATTCTTCCCACTGACCACCAATGTAAGCAACATTCTTCCCACTGATCACCAATGTAAGAAACATTCTTCTCACTGATCACCAATGTAAGAAACATTCTTCTCACTGATCACCAATGTAAGGGACATTCTTCTCACTGATCACCAATGTAAGGAACATTCTTCCCACTGATCACCAATGTAAGGAGCATTCTTCTCACTGATCACCAATGTAAGGAACATTCTTCTCACTGATCACCAATGTAAGGAACATTCTTCCCACTGACCATCAATAATGTATCATGAGTTGTAGATGTAGTCATTTTTTAGAAGGGGTTCCCTGAGACCGGAAAATTATTTCAAGGGTTCCTCTGTGTTGAAAAGGTTGAAAAAGGCAGCCCTGGGGGATGGTTGAAGGGAGAAGGATTTGACTTAGAAGGGGGAGTTGGAGGAGGAAGAATTTGTGCTAGAAGAGGGGAATGGGGGGGGGGGGGGGGGTATTTGTGCTAGGAGGGGGATTTCAGTGGGGTTCACAAAGATTTGTGCAAGAAGGCAAAAATGATTTGGGGGTAAGATAAGACACAGATTTTCCTACTATGATTTATATCCACTTCCGGACCGCCCACTGTATATATACGTCATTTTTTTGAAGATGGATATCTCGGTAACGGCAGCAGCTGCTGCCACAACCGAGATATCCATCTTTTCAGCGGGCGGTTCCGTACACGATAATGGTGGTCTCCGCGGCGGGTTCGCCGCGAGATCACCGTTATCGGCGGTGGGAGAGGTGCCACCCCCCCTCCCGCCGCTCTCCCGCACCCTCCGCCACTTACCGGAGCCGTCGGTAGTGGCGGAGGCGATCGGGTCCTTTCCCTGCTGAGGTATGGAGACGAGTGAGGCCACGATGGCGCCCACCTGTCTCCATACCATGTGACGGCCGGAGCGACGTCATTACGACGGCTCCGCCCACTCTCTTAAAGGCACAAATTTTTTTGTGTCATTTTTTTTAAACGACTTTTTTTTTTTTTTGCATTTTAGTCTAAATATGAGATCTGAGGACTTTTTGACCCCAGATCTCATATTTAAGAGGACCTGTCATGCTTTTTTCTATTACAAGGGATGTTTACATTCCTTGTAATAGGAATAAAAGTGATCCAAATTTTTTTTTTTTTAAAAACAGTGAAAAAATAAATAAAATAAAATAAATAATAAAAAAAAAAAAAAAAAATTTTTAAAGCGCCCTGTCCCGACGAGCTCGCGCGCAGAAGCGAACGCATACGTGAGTAGCGCCCGCATATGAAAACGGTGGTCAAACCACACATGTGAGGTATCGCCGCGACCGGTAGAGTGAGAGCAATAATTCTAGCCCTAGACCTCCTCTGTAACGCAAAACATGCAATCTGTAGAATTTTTTAAACGTCGCCTATGGAGATTTTTAAGGGTAAAAGTTTGACGCTATTCCACGAGCGGGCGCAATTTTGAAGCGTGACATGATGGGTATCAATTTACTTGGCGTAACATTATATTTCACAATATAAAAAAAAATTGGGCTAACTTTACTGTTGTCTTATTTTTTTTTTCAAAAAAGTGAATTTTTTCCAAAAAAAGTGCGCTTAGAAGACCGTTGCGCAAATACGGTGCAAAAAAAAGTATTGCAATGACCGCTATTGTATTCTCTAGGATGTTAGAAAAGAAACAATATATAATGTTTGGGGGTTCTAAGTAATTTTCTAGCAAAAAAACCTGTTTTAAACTTGTAAACACCTAAAATCCAAAACGAGGCTGGTCTTAAAGTGGATATACACTATATTGCCAAAAGGATTGGAACGCCTGCCTTTACACACACGTGAACTTTAATGGCATCCTAGTCTTAAGCCTTGTACACACGATCAGATTTTCCACAGAAAAAAACTCGGACTTTTGTCCAAAGCCGTGTGCCTGGATTTTGTCTTGCATACAAATGGCAAGGAATTGTCGTCCAACAAACACGAACGTAGTGATGTACTACGTGGTTTTTCAGCTCTTTAACGCCACCCTTTGGGCTCCGTCTGCTAATTTCGTGTTAGTAGAAGTTTGGTGAGTGTTGATTCAGCTTTTCATTTCGCACTTTTCATTTTGTGCTTTTCAGTTTGTTTCTGAATGGCCGTTCGTCAACCAGACATGTTGTGGCGTCGGAGGAGATAACCTGTTATTTATTATTGGCCTTGGAGTTATTGCTTTGACCCAAGTTCAGTCCAGGAATGGGAGGAGGAGGATTTCTTGGACCAAAAAATGGTTGCTTTATTAATCATGACCAATTATGTCATATGCCTTTGCTGCGGGAGCTCCAGGAGAATAATCCGGATGATTTTTGGAATTATCCCCGGGTGACGGACGCCTGCTTTCACCAACTCTTGGCATTGGTGACCCCCTATATTAAGAAGCAGGACACATCCATGAGGCTTTTATTTTAGTTTTTGGTTGAATAATAATGATTTGATTTGGTATATTTTCTATATTTCTGGATGTATAGAATGCAGTTTTGGGTTAAGTTCTATTGGCAGATATCATGTCTAATTTTATTTGTTTTCTTTTTTTAATGCACAGTAAAAAAAATAGTGTAGAATAATACTTGGCTGTGTGTTGTACTTCAAATGACAGTTTGGGAGTCGGCAGTTACATTTTTAAAAATACAATGTAAAATTGACAAGGGACACCAACATAGTTGTATCTTTGATCTTAAAAACTCCGGGATAATGGTGCTGTGGTAACTGAGATTTCATAATTTGCCGCGTCACGAATGTTAATTCTCCATTACGAACGCCAGTTTACAAGACCGACCGCTTCCGGCTCGTTCCTTGCTTCCGAGCATGCGTGTTTGTACTTTGGACTTTTGTCCGACGGACTTTTGTACACACGATCGGAAAATCCGGCAGCAGACATTTGTCACCCACCTAAACCTTGTGGACGGCCTTCCCACAAGAGTTGAAGCTGTTGTAGCTGCAAAGAGTGGGCGAACTCAATATTAAACCCTACGGACTAAGACTGGGATGCCATTAAGGTTCAGGTGCGTGTAAAGGCAGGTGTCCCAATACTTTTGGTAATATAGTGTATATACACTGTATATCCTGGTGAAAGGGATTCAGGGAGTGTTAACAGTCCACTGACTGGGTGGCACAATACTTGCCTTGCCCTGGGTGCTGGCAATCTACTGCATGTACGTGGCTCTAAGCCATAAATATCAATGAGCTCTCCAAGAAAACTGACGACGTTTAGAGCATTTTACCAAATATTCAGTTTTCCCTGGAGCTCTCTCTTAAACCAATAATTGCACTGAACCTTTATGGCCTGGACCAACAAGACTATGCCGGTAACTAATCACCACCCAACCGTGGGTTACAATTACTGATGAAAGAAATACAACGAAGCGTGACATGCAATTCATCAGAACTGATTACATTTGTGTCGTGATTTTTTTTTTTTTTATATTCTCAGTTTAATTGAGGCAGAGCAATTACAATATAGAAATGCATCAACTTGATGCATAGGCACGGTAAAGAAGAAATTCATTACGATATTGCAAACTCTACGGACCATCCACTTAGATTATAGTGCTCTTCTACCCATAGTAAGAATAAGCCGAGTCCAATTAAAGGGTATGTAAACCTATAAACTACTCTTATTTGTTCCCCTTCGATCAGATAAATATGCCATTAGAAGTATTTTGTTATATTTGTTATCTGTCCAGTAGGGATGAGTCGAACTGCCCTGGGATTGGTTCAAGCGTTGTTTGGTAAACCTCAAAGAAGTTCAGATGCCAAATCTGAACCCCATTGAAATCAACGGGAGATGAATATGTCAATTTCAAAGTGCCTGTTTTCTGAGCTAATAGCCAAGGGGGTGTTAAACAAGCAACATGTTGTGGGCACTGCCCCGGGGGGAACATGTACCAATGCAGAAAAGTACCCCTCTGTAGGTCTGCTATTTATTTTGGGGAACCTTTGATTATTTAAGCGTTGGCAATAACACCTGGAAGCTGATTGGTTTCTCCGCAGAGCTGAACCAGATTGTGGACTCTCCAGTTTTAGTAAATCTACCCCCTTTTGAGTCTGATATGGATTTCAAGGGGGCACCTCACACACCTCAAGGAGGTCCCTTTGGATCTGGTATGGTAGGATTCAATCTTTGCCCACCTGGATAGGCCTCTCTCACTTACCTAGCAGCCAGCACGCAGCACGAACAAAAGTCTCTGCCACAGACTTATCTGGAATAAAACCCGTACGATCTTCTGCCACAGGATGTATTGGTTTGTGGTGAAAGTCAGATACAGTACTTGGACCTTTAAGCCAACCCGGCAGTACTATACTGTAAGATTGCTTCGGAATGCGTCCTCCAACCGAGTCACCAGGCCCCTCTCCAGACCAGCACTCTGCATGATCCTTCCATGATGGTCCTCCCCTGGGATCTTCCCAGGTTGTCCAACTTCTTCACTCAGGATAGACAGCTCAGGACCGTTCCTCCGCTGCTGTGGTAGGCCCCAGACAGGCTTCTGGGCCCACCCACACGCCGCTGCTACGCAGGCCTCCGGAACGGAGGACCGCGAGGTGGTATTCCTAGTGCATCCCTGTCGGCCAGGAGAGCCAGCAGATGGCTGAAAACGAACCCTAAAACATGGCGTCTGTCCCATAAATACCCCCTCCCAGAATGCAGCTCGGAGGACCACCTCCACCGAGTTAGGAGCACTCATTCGCTTCAACACGTTGCTTTTCCAACACCTGCCGACAGTGACAACGACACCCACCGGCACAATGCGGAACTGCATGCAACGTTAGCCAAGCTGGAACAGAGGCAAATCTAACTTCCTAAAACAAGCGACCCACTAAATTTACCTATCAGCGGTAGATAACATCTACCAGCGCTACATGTGCGACCCCCCTAAAAATCCACACCATACCCTTAATTCACCCCTTTGAGTCTGCTATGGATTTTAAGGGGGTACCTCATGCCAAACTCTCCCCCCCCCCAAAAAATGTGTAAAGTCCCTCATGTAATCTATACCTTTGGATCTTGGAAAGTTTATCAACTTGTGCGATAGCCCGAAAAAACAACACCAGACCCCTTAATCCACCTCTTTGAGTCTTAATCCATTAAAAATGTGTGCGATCCCCCAAAAATCCACACCATACCCTTGATCCATTTAAAAATTAGTGCGACCCCTTTAAAAATCCACACCATACCCTTAATCCACCCCTTTGAGACTGCTATGGATTTTAAGGGGGTACCTCACGCCAAAAAAACAAAACAAAAAAATGTGTAAGGTCCCTCAGGTAATCCATACCTTTGGATCCTGGAAAGTTTATACATTTGTGCGATCCCCCCAAAAAACAACACCATACCCTTAATCCACCCCTTTGAGTCTTAATCCATTAAAAATGTGTGCAATCCCCCAAAAATCCACACCAGACCCTTGATCCATTTAAAAATTTGTGCTATCCCCCTAAAAATCCACACCATACCTCTAATCCATTTAAAAATTTGTGCGATCCCCCTAAAAATCCACACCATACCCTTAATACCCTGGCTGGCCGGGAAAGGTGGTCAAGCAAGCACCCTCCCCTTCTAAATCATACCAGACCGCATACCTTCACTCTAAGAGGGTGCCTTGCTAGGGGGAACCCCATTTCTGGCAAAGCACCTTGTCCCAATGTTGATGAGGAAGGACAAGGACCTCCCCCCCCCCAACCATGGTCGTTGGTTGTGGGCGTCTGTGGGCTTATTAGACCCTGGCAGTCCACTTTATTAATAAGTGGGTTCCCAGATACTGCCCTTCCCCTTGTGAATGAGTATGGGGTACATAGTATACGTAGAAAGGTATTTAGCTTTTCTGAAATGGGGCAGTACAGTGGCTAAGTTGGCACTTCCACCTGGCAGCACTAGGGTTGTCTGTTGCCAGTTCCGAATTCCAACCCACGGCACTACCTGCCTAGAGTTTAAATTATCTCCCTGTGCCTGGGTGAGTTTCCTCCAGGTATTCTGGTTTCCTCCCACACTCCAACGACATGCTGGTAGGTTAATTGGCCCTAGTATGTGCATGTATGAATGTGAGTTCGGGACTTTAGGTTGTAAGCTCCTTAAGGGCAGGGACTGATGTGAATGTACAATGTATATGTGAACATTGTTGGTGCTATATAAGTACTTATAATAAGTACATGCTGTCCAAAATACCTTTAGATCCTGCCAATTACAATGTCCCTAGAGCTTTCTCTATGGTAGGGTGACGACGCAGTAGTGGGTCTCATGAATTCAGAAGAGTAATGTCATCTTTTCCTCATACGGCTGCCACTGAGACTATGCATACATAGTGGAGCATCTTTGTTGTACATACCAGTGTCCTCACCCAGGAGGAAGAGGCTGGTCACTCTTCCATGGGTGTAGCACATCCAGTCCAGGACTACCCCAATATCAGCTTGCGCGCTTACAACTCATCCAAAACACAGCGGCAAGACTGTTAACAGGAAAAAAACCCTGGGAATCCATCTCCCCTTCCCTGAGGAGCCTACATTGGCTAACCGTAAAGAATCGGATCACTTTCAAGACCCTCTGCCTCACCCACAAATGTATACACGGAAACGCTCCTCAATACCTATGTGAGAAAATAAAACGCTACACACCCAATCGCAGTCTTCGATCTTCTAACCATAACCTCCTCCTTATTCCAAAAACCTGCTACAAAACAAAGGGAGAACGAAGATTCGCAGTCCAAGGACCACGGCTATGGAACGCTCTACCTACTCACATTCGCGTGGAAGAAAACCATCAGACCTTCAGAAAGAAACTCAAGACCTACCTCTTCTAAGAAGCTTGACAACACAGGATGGATCCAGCGCCTTGAGGCGATTCAGTTCGCAACTGCAGCCCTATACAAATCATTCATTCATTCATTCATCCTGCCAGTTGATCGTCAGGTATTTAGAGGGTATTTTTCCTACTCTGATACCAGAGGATCAATTAGATTGCTGTAAGAGTTTTTAGATTTTATGATAATACGCTACATCTGCTTTAAAGGGTAAAAAAAATGGTTCCAAAACTAGTACAAGATACTATAACATATTCACTTTTTAAATCTAAAACCTTTCAGTCTTTCTAACCCAGTGTAGGATTAAACTCTGTGGATGCTCCTAGGCTAGAGGTCTACTTTCCAAACTTTCTAAACAAAGGGCCAGTTTACTGTATTTCAGACCTTAGGGGGGCCGAACCATGGCCATTGGGAGTATAAAATGTCCTGGCATCTTTGGTGTCCCGGGAGAGGAATTGTGTGCCATCATTGGCATCATTGGGAGGAACTGTGCCCCATTGTTGGTGTCATTGGTAGGAATCATGCCCTATCTTTGGTGTCATTGGGAGCAATTGTGCCCCATCATTGGTAGGAATTGTGCCCCATCTTTGGTGTCATTGGGAGGAATTGTGCACCACCGTTGGTGCCCTTGGGAGGAATTTAGCCCCATCGTTGGTGTCATTGGGAGGAACTGTGCCCCATTGTTGATGTCAAAGGATGAAATAGGACCAAGGGGCTGGATAAAAGCAAGCAAAGGGCCGCATCCCCCCCCCCCCCCTGGGCCGCAGTTTGGAGACCACTGTCCTAGGCAGTTGGGGCCCCCTTTGCAGGTTCCTGGAAGTTTCTCTTGTCCGCTCTCTATTGGGATAACATTGAAGTAAGTAGTGTGCTCGTTGTCTGCTAGATGGAGATGACCATCACTACTGTACATTATACGTAGGTAGGTTGCACCATCATTTTTATTACAAAGTGACCTTTTAAGAGGCAAACTGTAATGTGAACCTGATGTCTCTGGTTTATGGACTTTACATTGTTATTGGGGACATTACAATAATACAGTATTTCTATATAGAGTCTTTAACCACCTCCTGCCCGTCCATAGCCTATAGATGGTGGACAGGAAGCAGCGCCGATGCTGGTTAATATACCTGTACATCAGCCTGTATCGGCGGCTCCTGTGTGCACCCGGGAGCCCAGTGATCTGTATGTGCCCCAGACATAGAGGATCACATTGCACATTGCTGCAGTGTCTGGGTGATCACATGGTCCTGTACCATGTGATTGCTGTGTCAAATCACAGCAATCACATGGTACTCCATAGGAACCAGATGTAAACATTGGTTCTCTCTTCTTTCACACAAATCAGCTGTGAAAGTAGAGAGAACCAATACAGCATCCTGTAAGTGTACAGCAGCCTGTCAGGCTGCATATACTCTCATTGACTGCCTGCTCCAGTGACCCTAATCACAGCTAAACACCATACCAGCACCCTAATCACTGCAATACACCATATATGGGCGTGCACAGGGGGTGTGCCGGGTGTGCTTGGGCCAAGGATAGGACCTGCCTGCCCTCCTGTACCAGGCCCATGTCCTATTAGTTCAAAAGGCAGGCCCGGCCATCTGCTGAGCAGAAGGACTGGCTGTACTGCCTTATTGCAGACACCTATCCTCTTGTTCCTCCCCCCATTGCAGTGCTACCGCCTTCTCCCCCGCCCTCCAGCTGTGCTGCAGGGGGATCAGTTCTAGCATCAGTCTTAAATGTAGGACATCAGGGGTATGTGTAGAACCCTGATATTTCACCAAAGCCCCCCAAAAGGGCAGGTAAAAAATGTAAAAAAATAAAATTTCTAAAAATTATTTAAAAAAATGAAGGACCCATTCACTGTAATTTCTGCCATGGATGTGAAGCATAACAGTGCGACCATGCCATGTGTACACCCCTAGCCACTGCCTCTGTTGGTCTGTATTTGAGCTTTGGGGTGCACACCCTAATGCACTAGGCTGTGCACACCTATGACACCATACCAGCATCCTGATTACCGTCATACCAACGTCCTGACCACCACTGTTTCCACTGTCCTGGTGCTCCAGGGCTTCCAAATATGTGATAGGTATTAATGAAATTAGATGCGTAATTTATGCCTCTGGAACACCTGAAGGTGCTCCTTGGATTTTGGACCCTTCTGTGCATTTAGGCTGTGAAAAGTCTCACACATGTGGTACCCCCATACTCGGGAGGAATATTGGAATGTGTTTTGGAATGTAATTGCAAGTATGCCTGTGGTGTGTGTGTGTGTGTGTAAGAAATAACCCGTGAAAATAAAAAAAAAGTTTATTTAATTTGTTCATTTTTCAAAAAACTGTGACAAAAAATTATTACAACTTCAAAAAACTCACTATGCCTCTTGCTGAATTCCTCAGACTGTCTACTTTCCAAAGAGGGGTCATTTGGGGTATATCTGTACTGTCCTGGCATTTTAAGACCTTAAGAAATGAGATAGGCTGTCAGTAGATGACAATTGATCAATTTTCAAATATACAGTGTGTATCATAGTTTGTAGACTCTATAACTTTCACACAGACTAAATAATATACACTGATTTGCATATGCTGGACATTGTCGAACTATGGGCGGTGAAAGGGATTTCCTTAAGGGTGGGATGCCAGAGCAGTCAGCATTAACCAAATGGAGGATGACTGGATTTTTGTATATTGTACCCAAAAAGTCGTTGTGATGAAGAAGAAAGAAACCAGGGTCCCCAGGGATCAGACAGTCACTGAACTTTTTAGTTAAAGGTATAACTAAAGTCAAAACTTTTTTTCAGTTTTGGATGGAGTGGAGAGGGATTAGAACCCCTGTCAGTTTGTATCGCTGTCTGTGTCCCTGTTAGAAAAGGGGAAAATGGTCTGGTGTCACCCGAAAAGCACCTCTATCCCAATATATACAACAAGGAGATTCACCGTCTCTATTTGTCCTGTTTAGCGTTATCACTGAAAGTGAAAGTAAACTAAAGTCTCAAATTTCGGGTTGTCCCCATAAAAGTAATAGAGGGGAAATCTTCCAATGGGGTCACTAGTTCCGGCAACCTGGGGGCCCCCAAGGATTTCCAATAATTTGTGGGTGTTTCCTCTCACTTCCTGTTTGGCTATGGGACAGGAAGTGAAGGGAAATCTCTCCAATGGGACACAGATGGCAAAAAAAAAAATCTGACAGAGGTTATATCCTTCTCTTACTCTATCCAAAATGGAAAAAAGGTTTTGCTGATAGTTTAACTTTAAAGTCCTATAGCTGGGGACCATGAGATAGCTCCAGAATACTTAAAGCCTCAGAGCTGGGGACCATGACATAGCTCCAGAATACTTAAAGCCTCAGAGCTGGGGACCATGAGATAGCTCTAGAATATCTAAAGTCTCATAGATGGGTACCATGAGATAGCTCCAGAATACTTGAAGCCTCAGAGCTGGGGACAATGAGCTGGATCCAGAATATCTAAAGTCTTGTAGCTGAGGACCATGAGATAGCTCCAGAATAGTTAAAGCCTCAGAGCTGGGGACCATGAGATAGCTCCAGAATAGTTAAAGTCTTGTAGCTAAGGACCATGAGATTGCTTCAGAATAGTTAAAGTCTTGTAGCTAAGGACCATGAGATTGCTCTAGAATAACTAAAGTCTCGTAGATGGGTACCATGAGATAGCTCCAGAATACTTAAAGCCTCAGAGCTGGGGACAATGAGATAGATCCAGAATATCTAAAGTCTTGTAGCTGAGGACCATGAGATAGCTCCAGAATAGTTAAAGCCTCAGAGCTGGGGACCATGAGCTAGCTCCAGAATAGTTAAAGTCTTGTAGCTAAGGACCATGAGATTGCTCCAGAATACTTAAAGCCTTAGAGCCGGGGACCATGAGATATCTCTAGAATAACTAAAGTCTCGTAGATGGGTACCATGAGATAGCTCCAGAATACTTATAGCCTCAGAGCTGGGGACAATGAGATCGATCCAGAATATCAAAAGTCTTGTAGCTGGGGACCATGAGATAGCTTCAGAATAGTTAAAGCCTCAGAGCTGGGGACCATGAGATAGCTCCAGATTAGCTAAAGTCTTGTAGCTAAGGACCATGAGATAGCTCCAGAATACTTAAAGCCTCATAGCTGGGGACCATGAGATAGCTCCAGAATAGTTAAAGCCTCAGAGCTAGGGACCATGAGATAGCTTCAGAATAGTTAAAGCCTCAGAGCTGGGGACAATGAGATAGCTCCAGAATAGCTAAAGTCTTGTAGCTGAGGACCATGAGATAGATCCAGAATACTTAAAGCCTAATAGCTGGGGACCATGAGATAGCTCCAGGATACTTAAAGCCTCATAGCTGGGGACCATGAGAATAGTTAAAGTGGTTGTAAACCCTTTACAACCACTTTTTGCTACAGGTAAGCCTATAATTAGGCTTACCTGTAGCTACACTGGATATCGCCTAAACCTGTACGGTTTAGGAGATATCCCCTGTATTTGCATGTGCCGACGTTATTGGCACATGCGCACTGAAGCAGACTGAAGCAACGGCACGTACGTGCCGTTGCTTCAGTAAGACTGTGCCGTTGCTGGCGGCTCCCGCACGCATGTGCAGGAGTGACGTCATCGCGGCTCCGGCCAATCACAGTGCCAGAGTCCTGGAGCGATGTCGGCTGCTGGAGCGTGGTACAAGGATGGCTGCGGATGCTTCGATCTCAGGTAAGTAATTCCTAATGAGCTAGTATGCTATACCTTTGTCTTGCAGTTTTTTTTTTATAGGGTTTACAACCACTTTAAAGTCTCGTAGCTGGGGACCATGAGATAGCTCCAAAATAATTGAAGTCTCGTAGCAGGGAACCATGAGATAACTCCAGAATAGTTAAAGCATTGTAGCTGGGAACCATGAGATGAGCTGCAGAATCCAAAATGAAAAAAAGAAAGTTTTGCCTATAGTTCTACTTTAGGGTATAGTATGTCTTGTTCATATATTTGGCACACTGTTAAAAACCTGAACAGGCATCCTCTGCACTCTTCCTTAGTTTACTGCAATGAGTCTTTCATCCATGGTGACATATTGACCATTAGTCTACAGAGGAGCTGAGGATTGGATTGGCTTGTTTGTGCAATTATCACTGGTAGCCCTTTACGAAGTGATTAGCATGTTCTGTCTCTGTATCTGTGCAGGTTAAAGCAGGTAAGAACATGCAACAAAATGTATTAAAATAGTTTCTATGCTTATACCAGAAACTATGTTTTTTACATCAACAAACATGAAGTTTCACTTTAACTTAAATGAAAATACAAAACGACACAAAGTTAATGTAGCGGAGAGAAATGTAAGATAAATCAGAGGTCATTTTTTGGTTCTTGCTAATCAAAGATTTATTTCAATCTAAATAAGTAAAGCACTTCAGCAGGCAGGCTTCCAGAGGAAAATGGTTCCCACAGCTAATTAAGTGTCTCTGAGCTCAGACTCGTTAAGCCATCGCAGGCGGGCGGAGAAGCTCCATCTGTAGGAGCCCGAGTTATCCCCAGGCCAGGCAATGCGCTGAAGTTTGTTCTAAATAACTTCTTAAATTGCGATGTGTGCCGAAATATTTGGCAGCAAAGTGCCAACTCTAAGGCTTTTAAATTAAATAGCAAATTTGCCTAGAAAAAAAAAAAAAAAAAAAGAAACATCAGAGTAATTTAGGCGGCTTCCCTGCAATTTTGTAAAATTGCAGCGTTGAGAGTTGTGCCGAGCGCGACCTATAAATGTTAAAATAGATCTTACTAATCTTTGTACTATGACAGGATCTGGAGCAGATGAAGGCTAAGAATATGACTTTTTTCCGCTTTTTTATTCTACTTGGGATGGTTCCAACACTGCCGAGATAATTAAATAGCGAATGGAAAGGGGCGATTTTTTTGGCTGATTTTAATGAACGGAGAGCATGCTTGTTTTTCTGTTTTGTATTAGCAATTTCCTGAGAAAATGACTTAAATTATTCTTGTATTCTCATCATGACTTATTTTTAAAGGGGTTACACCATCTATGCCTGTGAGGGACCCTAAGGCAGATATCAAATCTTACAGGTGAATCGTATCGCATAGCTACATTGGTCCAGCTTGGACCGGTGTAGGTATGCATGTTCCATACCTGTGGGATCCCTGTGGAAATCACTGCAGTAGTCACTACTACTACTACAGTGATAGCTGCAGTCTTTCAGGTCCTGTGCCGAGAAGCCATGGAAGCTGTAGAGGTTCACTGGCTTGGCATGGCCACCATTCAGAGAATACCTTAAATTATCCTCAATGAACACGAAACATTCTTTGGATGAGATGGAGATCATGGCATCACTTCCCCACCTCTCCACCTTGTCAAATCAGAGAATACTTGGATTCGTTGAGAAAAAAAGCAAGGTACTGTCTGAATGGTTGCAAATCCTTGTGGTTACTATGCAGCACAGCAATCTAAGTATACATGTTCCATATCTGTGTGATCCCTGTAGAGCAGGGGGTCTCAAAGTGGTGGCCCTCCAGCTGTTGCGAAACTACAAGTACCATGAGGCATTGCAAGGCTGACAATTACAAGCATGACTCCCACAGGCAGAGGCATGATGGGACTTGTAGTTTCACAACAGCTGGAGGGCCATCAGTTTGAGACCCCTGCTGTAGAGGCTGGAAATCACCGTAGCAGTCACTGTCACGTACCTTACAGCGGAGCCCGAAATGATGAGGGTGGCCTCTTGCATGGTTCCGGTCCAAGCACCCCTGGTGGTGGGTACAGGGAGTGCAAGGGCAACGAAAGGGTGCAGGTGCCTGCAGGCAGGAGGCTGGAACTTGGAGATATAGGAACCTCTGCTGAGGAGATGTGGAAACTGATCACCAAACTTGTTCAGCGGGAGCCAGATCAGGATCAACTGCAGAATCAGGAACAGGCAGGAGTCGGCAACAGGCTGGCAGCGGGGTACCAAGTCAGAAGGCAAAACCGTAGTCAGGAACAGGCAGGGGTTGGCAACAGATGGGCAGCAGGGTACAGAATCAGGAGGCAGAGCCGTAATCATAAGTTCAAGCCAAGGTCTGTATTGCAGGTAGAGGCAGGTTCAGCAGGCAGGGGAGATCCAAGAGAATGGTCAGAAGATAGCCGGGTTTTCAGGAACAAGGTCAATCAGGCAGAGTAACAACAGGAACACAGGAACAAGCTGAGGACAATCCAGCACTGATGCTAGGCAGACTCTCTGTTTATATAGGGTGCTGTGTGCCAGGATTCGCACCAGCGTACGTGCGTACATGCATGCGTATTAGCAACTTAGCACATTGACACATGTGCGTTAGCACATTAGCACCTTGGGGCATGCGCGTTAGCACATTAGGCATTCGCGGGCGTGCGTTAGCGCGCGGGCGCGTTCGCATAGAGGTGCCATTGTGCATGCCCACCCTGGATCTCATTTGTCTCTGGCTATGGTTCCGTGCATGCACCTTGGCATTAGCAGAACGAGGATTGGCAGCTGCTGCATGGAGACGGGTGCTTGCTGTGTGAGTTCTCTGACAGTCACCCTCCCACTACAGTGATCACCTTGGTCTTCTGGGTTCAGTGCTGAGTGGCTTCCATTCTACAAAGTAACCACAAGGATTTGCTAGTTTGGCACAGCTGTCATTCAGAGTAGGCGTGCAATTCGCCTCTGCATCTAAATTTGGATGAATTTTTTGGTTATTCCATGATTCGGATGTATATGAATCTCTGAATAACAATAGTAATGAATTTCGTTCATTCATTTAGTTTCGTTTCGTTTATTCAAATTTTCTGAACGATTGGAATCGAAAATTGATTGACTGATCCGAATTCTGTATGAAGAATACAGCTGTGTCCTTAATAACCAATGACTCATCTGCTGTCAGATATATGTATATACAAATACAAATGCCGATTTACAAAAAAAAAAGGTCTTTTGGGTCTGGAATGGATTTTAAGGGGAACCTTGGTGTCACGGGAGCCATGTACCTGATGTGAGACCGAAGTAGTGGGGAGGCCTCCCTTGCACCTCGGGTCCTTGAATCCTCTGGAGATGGAGACAGAGACTTGCTGGACACCGAGTGGCAGGGGTGAGGAGCACCGTGCAAGCCTTAGTCCGGAATCTGAGCTGAGGTCAAGTCCTGTTAGGTAACAAAGTATAAAAGGGTTATTCAGAAGAAGAATGGTTGAGATCCAATCCGGGGTCGGTTCCAAACTGGCAGCTGAGTACAAAAGGGGCAAAGAAGTAGAATGGTTAAGGTACAAATCAGAGGTCAATGGCAAGCAGCAATCAAGAGTAGTCAAATAGGTTTCCAGGTCCCAATAAGTTCAGACAGATCACACACTAGCACAGGAACAAGGGGGACTGAAGGTAATCCAGCAATTTGGCAGTGTTTGGGCTGGGCTTATATAGGGAAGTTTGAGGTCACTTCCTGTGCTCCTCCTGGGAATTTTTCCACCTTTTTCCATCAGGTTGGTGCCACTTCCTGTGTGCCTCCTGGGCATTTTCCCACCTTTTTCCATCAGGTTGAAGTCACTTTCTGTGCGCGTCCTGGGCATTTCCCTGCTTTTTTCCATCAAGTCTTCTGCGCAGGTGCAGGTTAGCGCACTAAGGCGTCTTTGGCGCATGCTCAGTTGGCACGGATTTCCTCTTGCGACAACGCGCCATTGGTGCATACGTAGTAAGCCCTGGACTCTTACAACTGGACAAGGTGGAGCAGTGGGGCAGTGACAGTGAAGGTATTGAAGGTATTCTCTGAATGGCAGCCGTGCCAAGCCAGTGTAAACAATAAAGGAGGGTGCCAGATCAGTATATGTCAAACATAAACTGCAATTTATTCTGAAAACACTTACATCGAAAAAAAATGCTGTATACTGCACACAGGGCTGGTAGAATGGAGCAGCGGTCTCCATGGACAGGAGAGAAGCCGCAATAGCAAACGGCAGAACCTGCCAAAGAAATGGCCGGCGGCGTCCTGGACCTCCAGAAAATCTGGTGGTCTAACACATGCCACTGTCA
This sequence comes from Lithobates clamitans, assembly GCA_037952925.1. Taxonomy (NCBI): domain Eukaryota; kingdom Metazoa; phylum Chordata; class Amphibia; order Anura; family Ranidae; genus Lithobates; species Lithobates clamitans. The sequence goes on from JBBGZY010003235.1 coordinate 50,482, forward strand.
GTGTGTCCACGGGCTGGTAGAACCGGTGGGGGGGCGAATGGCAACATGTTTATGAGGCCCCCGCCTCCTTCATCTGGCTAACCCGCCCCCCAAACAATGAGAAGGATATATAAACACATTGTGTGGGGCTAGAAGTGATAACTAATACAGTGATTTCCAGCTTCTACGAGGATCCAACATGTATGAAATATACATACTTATGCATACTATGTAACTATGCAATCATAGGTGTGCGCAGCCTATTGCATTAGGGTGTGCACCCTTATGCTCAAACACACATGCGTGTGCCGGTGTCTACATATATATGACCCCAGCATATTGATCTCCCTACTGGTACAGTGAAAGAGAAGAGCATAAACACTTCTCTTATGGCAGAGCTGGTAAGAGGGAGATCTTTCCCCTGTTTCTGTTGCTACACAGAGCGATAACACTAATGTGCATGGGGTGATTAGGGTGTGCCTGGGCACACCCGACACACCCTGTGCGCACGCCTATGTATGCAATACAAGTCAGACCTAGAATTCTGTTTCAATGTAAATGTTGCTCCAACTGAACTACGTTTCGTTTCGTACGGTATTTGTGCAGCGGTTTTTCAAACGCAACATTTTGGGGGAAAAAGACACTTTCATGGATTTTAAAAAAACGAAACAGTAAAGTTAGCCCAATTTTTTTGTATAATGTGAAAGATGATGTTACGCCGAGTAAATAGATACCAAACATGTCACGCTTTAAAATTGCGCACACTCGTGGAATGGCGACAAACTACGGTACTTAAAAATCTCCATAGGAGACGCTTTAAAAAAATGTAACAGTCACCAGGTTAGAGTTATTAGGAGGAGTTGTGCAGCGTTAGAAAATAAGTCTAAATGTCCCCATAAAGGTAAAAATAACAATAGCTGAACAAAGTCCTCTTCATCAGAGGGAAGTGGTGACGCTCTGCTTAGCGGGATCCAGCGATTCTGAATACTGTCATTTTTTTTAAAAAAAATCAGCGCCATTGGCAGCTTAGTAAACCTGGAAGTGACGTCGCTTCTGGGATTTCACATCGGAGACCCGATCAAAGCCTTCGTGCGGGTCTCGGCCTAGGCGGCGGAAACGCACTGAATGGTGGCCCGGGTCTCCCGGTGGTGACGGGACGGGAGGCCCAGGAAGAGCGGCGAAAGGCGGCGGGAGGGGGGTGGGGGTGGCGCCCCCTCCCGCTCCTTTAGGATAACAGCCAAAACGGCTTTTAGCCCTATTGGGTGTTCTTACTAAAAAGCCAACCACTCGCTCTAAAAAACGGTACCGGGGTGATGCCTGCAGCTGCATATCACCCCCCGTATAACCCCTTTAAGCCCCTTCAACGCATATCTGCGTACGGTCGGCGTGAAGGGGTTAAACATGGCGCCATTCCACAGCCATTCCTCACCCCCTCTCAATAATTCTCAATGGAGCCCCATAATGGTAGTTTATGGTGTACGTCCTCCAGCTCCTGTACCTATGGTGTACCTTCTTGCCTGAGGCTGAGGGATTAGTATGCAGGAGCCTGTGCGCATCACCCACCCTCCACTGATTGTGGTCGCAATGATTAAATCACCCAATCAGCTGCTTCCTTTATTCTTTTAAAATGTTCTTATTTCCCCCCCTCCATTTGCCCGACTTCTGTAATTATAATAACAGAAATATAAAAGAATTGGCCAACAGGGAAGAAGGGCAACACATTAAACAAGCAGATTAAAGCAAATTCCATTCACAATTGTAATTATCATATGTAAACCCCGCCGGTTATAATGCCCTTCATCTCCTCCATCCGCAGTTTTGATAATTAGATTTTCACACTGCTGAGCATTAAATGTCACATACTATAACTACACTGTGATCTGTATAAATATATCCAATCCCGCACTGTGTGTGCATGTGTGCTGGGCGCGTAGATAACCTTTACTATCTACCTGCTGGACATTGGCCCCGATGCTCTTTTATTTAACTACAGAAAACTAAATTTGAAGACCAAACTCAGGACAAAAAAAAGTCCTCCAGCAGTTACTTAAAGAGGAGCTCCAGTCTCCATAAACCAGATAACAGTCTAATGTCCCGTACACACGATCGGACATTCCGACGGATGTTGGCTCAAACTTGTCTCGCATACACGCGGTCACACCAATGTTGTCGGAAATTCCAACCGTCAAGAACGCGGTGACGTACAAGACGTACGACGAGCCGAGAAAATTGAAGCTCAATAGCCAGTGCGGCTCTTCTGCTTGATTCCGAGGATGCGTGGAACTTTGTGCGTCGGAATTGTGTACACACGCTCGGAATTTCCGACAATGGATTTTGTTGTTGGAAACATTGAGATCCAGATCTCAAACTCCAATGGAAAATGTCCGATGGAGCCTACACGCGGTCGGAATTTCCCACAAAGAGCTCCCATCGAACATTTCCCGTCGGAAAATCCGACCGTGTAGAAGCCCTTTGCTCAGGCTCCCGTGTCAGCCTTAGCTTCACTTCTGTTCCCCTCTCCCAGCTGCACAGTAGAAAAGAAGGGAACTGTCATGTGTTGACTCCTAAAAACCCAAAGTTGGTGGCTGTAGCCACCCCCCTTAAAGGGCTGCCAGCTGGGCTTCACACTCCCCCCACTAAAAAGTCTTTGGTCCCCCAAATAAGTAATATTTGTACATACAGATATAATCAAACATCAGCCACCTCCCGCCCGCCATATTGACAAATAACAGTGGCGGGGTGGCTCTCTCATTCTGGGATGATGTCATATGATGTTGACCCACAGTCGGTGCGCTTGCGAGGCTCTTTACCCATGTGATCAGCTTTGTCCAATCACAGCTGATCACACGTAAACAAGTAAATGCTGGTTATCAGCTATCCTCTCCTCACACTGACAGCTTGTAAGGAGAGATCACTGTCATTTCCTCACAGGGGGGACCTGCACAGATAATCAGGGCACCAGCAGTGCCCAGCAGTAATGCCGAACAATGCCTATCAGTGATGCCAGTCAGTGCTTCCTTTTAGTGCATATCTGCCTGCTCATCAGTGCCGCCCATCAGTGCCCATCAGTGCTGCCAATCAGTGACCATCAATGCCGTCTATCCATGCCACCTCTCAGTGCCCATAAGTGCTGCCTATCAGTGCCCAACAGTGCCTCCTATCAGTGTCCATCAGTGCTGCCTATCTGTACCCATCAGTGCTGCCTATCAGTGCCCATCAGTGCCACCTATCAGTGCCCATCAGTGCCGCCTATCAGTGCCATATTAGTGGCACCTCCTCAGTGCCCTTCAGTGCTGCCTGTCAGTGCCCATCAGTGCCGACTCATCAGCACACATTATAGAAGGAGAAAAATTACATATTTACAACATTTTCTAACAGAAACTAAGAAAAACTTTTTCTTTTTCACAATTTTTATTCTTTTTTGTTTGTTTTTTAGCAAAAAATAAAAACCCAGTGGTGATTAAATACCACCAAAATATATGGCACAAAAAATTATGAAAATGTCATTTGGGTATAGTGTTGTATGACCGCACAATTGTCATTCAAAGTATGACAGCACTGAAAATTGACCTGGGCAGGAAGGGGGTGAAAGTGCCCGGTATTGAAGCGGGTTAAAAGTCAGTAACTACAAATACTGTAGTTGCCATTTTATTCTCTAGGGCAGTGATGGCGAACCTTGGCACCCCAGACGTTTTAGAACTACATTTCCTATGATGCTCATGTACTCTGCAGTGTAGTTGAGCATCATGGGAAATGTAGTTCCAAAACATCTGGGGTGCCAAGGTTTGCCATCACTGCTCTAGGGTCTCCGCTAAAAAATATATATATATAATGTTTGAGGGTTCTAAGTAATTTTCTAACAAAAAAAATACTGATTTTAACCACTTCAGGCCCGGAAGGATTTACCCTCTTAATGACCAGGCCATTTTTTGCCATACGGCAATGCATTCCTTTAAATTACAATTGCGCGGTCGTGCAACGCTCTACCCAAACAAAATTGACGTCTCCTTTTTTCCCACAAATAGAGCTTTCTTTTGGTGGTATTTGATCACCTCAGCGGCTTTTATTTTTTGCGCTATAAACAAAAAAAGGGAATTTAAAAAACATATATTTTTTACTTTTTGCTATAATAAATATCCCCCCAAAACATAAAAAAATGATTGGTCTGCGCAAAAGTTATCGCATCTACAAAATAGGGGATACATTTATGGCCATTTTATTTTTACCTTTTTTTTTTTTACTAGTAATGGCGGCGATCTGCGATTTTTAATGGGACTGCGACATTGCGGAGGACAGTTCAGACACTTTTGACACTTTTTTGGGACCAGTGCCATTTGTACAGCGATCTGTGCTATAAAAATGCACTGATTACTGTATAAATGTCACTAGCAGGGAAGGGGTTAACCCTAGTGGGGATCAATTATTATTAATATTATACAGGCGCACTCCCATGTTCTGCTGCTGCGTCCATTGACACAGACATCAGGACTATTTTTTTTCTTATACTACTAATGGGAGTGATCAGCAACTTATAATAGGGCCGCGATAGTGCGCCGGACAATCTGACACTAACTGACGCTGGGGGCAATCTGCCACTAACTGACGCTGGGGGCAATCTGACACTAACTGCCACTGACCTCACCAGTGACACTAATACAGTGATCAGTGCTAGTAATATACACTGTCGCTGTACTAATGGCACTGGCTGGGAAAGGGTTAACGTCTAGGGGGAATCAAGGGGTTAAATGTGTTCCTAACAATGTGTAATGTTTCCTGCTTTACTAGTTTTGCTAGTTGATCTCTAAGTTTCTCATCCCTGCTTTGTAGGGATGAGAAACACAGAAATCCTTGCCCGTGATTTGATTTGCCAGGCTTCCATAAGGGACATGTGTCGGCGTGCGCCCTGAGGTGAAAGGGCGCACCCGGACAGGGCCAATGCTACAGAAGCCCCAAACTTCCATGAGAGCCCTGCATTGGTATGCATGGTGCAACCTGAGGTGAGGGGGAAGGGCGCAATCACACAGGCCTAACACAACATTATGGAAGCCGAATACCAGGGGTTCTATTAGGATTGCTTGCCCGTTATTAATCCCACCACCAGTAGACTCCCCTTTTACATCAAGTGTCCCCAATACAGTCCCCCTTTACATCAGGTGTCCCCAATACAGTCCCCCTTTACATCAAGTGTCCCCAATACAGTCCCCCTTTACATCAGGTGTCCCCAATACAGTCCCCGTTTTCATCAGGTGTCCCCAATACAGTCCCCCTTTACATCAGGTGTCCCCAATACAGTCCCCCTTTACATCAAGTGTCCCCAATACAGTCCCCCTTTACATCAAGTGTCCCCAATACAGTCCCCCTTTACATCAAGTGTCCCCAATGCAGTTCCCCTTTACATTACGTTTTCCCAATACAGTCCCTATTTACATCAGGTGTCCCCAATACAGTCCCCCTTTACATCAAGTGTCCCCAATACAGTCCCCCTTTACATCAAGTGTCCCCAATACAGTCCCCCTTTACATCAAGTGTCCCCAATACAATCCCCCTTTTCATCAGGTGTCCCCAATACAGTCCCCCTTTACATCAAGTGTCCTTAATACAGTCCCCCTTTACATCAAGTGTCCCCAATACAGTCCCCCTTTACATCAAGTGTCCCCAATACAGTCCCCCTTTACATCAAGTGTCCCCAATACAGTCCCCCTTTACATCAAGTGTCCCCAATACAGTCCCCCTTTACATCAGGTGTCCCCAATGCAGTCCCCCTTTACATCAGGTGTCCCCAATGCAGTCCTCTTTTACAACAGGTGTCACCAATACAGCCGCCCTTTACATCAGGTGTCCCCAATACAGTCCCCTTTTACAACAGGTGTCCCCAATACAGTCCCCCTTTACATCAAGAGTCCCCAATAGAGTTGCCCATGCTCCAGAGTTGTTGCCCCTCCCCCTTCCCTCTTGTACTGGTACTATTGGTACTCACAGCTTCACCTTCCTCTTTCTGGTCATGTGACAAATCATATAACAGGGGGAAAGAGGAAGAAGGACACAGTCTGCCCTCGTTCCTTAGCTGAGCGGTGCTGAGACTGAGGACAGTACTCTGTGTCAGCGCCAGCTCTTTTCCGCCCCCTGGAGGCTGGAGGGATCCTCCACCTGACACTGCAGTCAGTAAGGATGGGGACAAGCCCCCCCCCAACACAGCGCCCGGGGCAGGTGCCCGTTCACCCCCCCTAGACCTGACCCTGGCTGGGCCTATATTAAGGTATAGGCCCAGAGCTGCATCTCCAATAGTCCTACATTAATCCGTCCTGCGGGAGTGGGGCTAGACCCCTGGAGGACCCGGGAGAGGTGTATCCTCTAACCAAAGTGCTGCCAGAAGTGCCATCTCATCACTATCATCCCTCTGACCAGCTACCCACCTCCACCAGAGCGCCCTTATCACCTCTCTGTGAGTACTAATAACCCTGGGTGGAAGGAGAGACTATTTGAGGGAGATGGAGCAGTCACACGTCAAAGCAAATGCTTATAGTGCTGCATATGCTTTCACATGTGACTCCTGCAAACTGTCCACTAAATGTAAGTGACTATGCAGTGTCCAGTGACTCCGGAATGTACCGTATCTCACACAAGTGAGTGCACCCCTCACATTTTTGTAAATCTTTTCTTTTATCTTTTCATGTGACAACACTGAAGAAATGACACTTTGGTACAATGTAAAGTAGTGAGTGTACAGCTTGTATAACAGTGTAAATTTGTTGTCCCCTCAAAATAACTCAACACACAGCCATTAATAATAAACTGGTGACTCGCGCTTTTGAATTGGTACAGTGAATATAATCGTAAAGGTGGTCAGACATCACCTTGAACAAAATTCAAATGTGCATGTAATCATATATCCAAAAAAAGCATGTGCAAAAATATACTAGCAACAAAGGCTGCAATATGTTGTGCAACAATAGTATAAAAAGTTGTGACTAATAGTCCATATAAGAACACCCGAGTATGGTGTAAAAAATCCAATGAAGGTCCAGTTACATGGAGACATAAGTGCTTAGGTCCACCACCAAAAATAGAGTGTCTGGCCGCTTACCAGAAACCCATGACCCCCCGTTACAGAGGGTCTGAGTAGGCTGTTATATCCTGCTGCTCCGGACCACCATAAAACCAAGATGGAAACTGGGATGGGGCATCAGGGACTGTGGTGCGGATGGATCCACAGGAACAAAACCTTGCCCTCAGTGGAGTGATGTGACCATAAAAAGAGAAGGGGAGGGCTCCAATAGTGTAAAATCATAAGGGCTTTATTAAAACAAAACAAAGTATACACTCACATGTAAATCAGGGAAAAACGATCTCTGGAGAACAACAGTCTGTAGCACCGACCGGATGCTTACAGACAGCCCGTCCTGCTGGTCTTCGCAACAACAGTGGGAGGTGACGTGATGACGCCGCTCAGCCCTACGCTGCGTTTCGTAAACAGATTACGTCTTCTTTCTGAACACAGCCATTAATGTCTAAACCGCTGGCAACAAAACTGAGTACACCCCTATGTCCAAATTGGGCCCAATTAGCCATTTTCCCTCCCTGGTGTCATGTGACTCGTTAGTGTTACAAGGTCTCAGGTGTGAATGGGGAGCAGGTGTGTTAAATTTGGTGTTATCGCTCTCACTCTCTCATACTGGTCACTGGAAGTTCAACATGGCGCCTCATGGCAAAGAACTCTCTGAGGATCTGAAAAAAAAGAATTGTTGCTCTACATAAAGATGGCCTAGGCTATAAGAAGATTGCCAAGACCCCGAAACTGAGCTGCAGCACGACGGCCAAGACCATACAGCGGTATAACAGGACAGGTTCCACTCAGAACAGGCCTCGTTATGGTCCACCAAAGAAGTTGAGGTCACGTGCTCAGCGTCATATCCAGAGGTTGTCTTTGGGAAATAGACGTATGAGTGCTGCCAGCATTGCTGCAGAGATTGAAGGGGTGAGGGGTCAGCCTGTCAGTGATCAGACCATACGCCGCACACTGCATCAAATTGGTCTGCATGGCTGTCGTCCCAGAAGGAAGCCTCTTCTAAAGATGATGCACAAGAAAGCCCACAAACAGTTTGCTGAAGACAAGCAGACTAAGGACATGGATTACTGGAACCATGTCCTGTGGTCTGATGAGACCCAGATAAACTTATTTGGTTCAGATGGTGACAAGCGTGTGTGGGGGCAACCAGGAGAGGAGTACAAAGACAAGTGTGTCTTGTCTACAGTCAAGCATGGTGGGGGGAGTGTCATGGTCTGGGGCTGTATGAGTGCTGCCGGTACTGGGGGGCTACAGATCATTGAGGGAACCATGAATGCCAACATGTACTGTGACATACTGAAGCAGAGCACGATCCCCTCCCTTTAGAGACTGGGCCGCAGGGCAGTATTCCAACATGATAACCATCCCAAACCCACCTCCAAGATGACCACTGCCTTGCTGAAGAAGCTGAGGGTAAAGGTGATGGACTGGCCAAGCATGTCTCCAGACCTAAACCCTATTGAGCATCTGTGGGACATCCTCAAACGGAAGGTGGAGGAGCGCAAGGTCTCTAACATCCACCAGCTCTGTGATGTCATCATGGAGGAGGGGAAGAGGACTCCAGTGACGACCTGTGAAGCTCTGGTGAACTCCATGCCCAAGAGGGTTAAGGCAGTGCTGGAAAATAATGGTGACCACACAAAATATTGACACTTTGGGCCCAATTTGGACATTTTCTCTTAGGGGTGTACTCACTTTTGTTGCCAGCGGTTTAGACATTAATGGCTGTGTGTTGAGTTATTTTGAGGGGACAGCAAATTTACACTGTTATACAAGCTGTACACTCACTACTTTACATTGTAGACAAGTGTCATTTCTTCAGTGTTGTCACATGAAAAGATAGAGAAAGAAAAGATTTACAAAAATGTGAGGGGTGTACTCACTTTTGTGAGAGACTGCATGTCAATATGATGTGACTGTTATACCATCAGTAAAGTGAAGCAATTCTATTGCATGTGTGGCCATTCCTTCCTTGGGATATAACCCATTCACACCTGGGTGTAGCAGGAATGTGCGTCCCGGCTCAAGTTTTTTGTTGAGTGTTTTTCCTGCTTCTGCCTTTTCTAGAACACTGTCCCTCCTGCTGAGGCCGAACCCTCCGCCATATTGTTTCCCCTATTCCATGCCAGAGGCCTCCACATGACGTTCCTGGGTGTTGACCTTAAAGTGGTGTTCCGGCAGAAATTATACTTTTTAAATAAAAATCCCCCTATAATACACAAGCTTAATGTATTCTAGTAAAGTTAGTCTGTAAACTAAGGTCTGTTTTGTTAGTTTATAGCAGTAGTTTGTTATTTTATAAACTTACAGCAGGCCGTGGCCATCTTAAGTGTGGGCATCTGAAGCCAGACTGTATTTCTTCCTGGATCTCATCCTTGCAGAACTCGCACATGCTCAGTGCAGCACAAGCAGTGTAATAGGTTTCAGGTCAGGTTTCCATAGCAACGGCAGTGTCAGAGGAACATGCTGCCCCTTCCCAGAAGGCATTGCAAACAGGAAATGATGTGATGGGCCACGGCCAGGGAGGAGGAAGTGAAAAATGAATACAGCAGATATACAGAAGGTGCTGAGAAAAAAAATAAAAAAATATCCACTTCGTTTACAGTGCACAGTTTAGTGAGGGATGCTGAAGAGTTGTAAAAGTGGGTGGAACTCCACTTTAAGGGTTGCTGAAATGCAGAAGAGAAAAAGCAGATCTCCTGCCCCGGCAAACAGGACTGTGCTGTGTGACAAAGCTGTGAAATTCTCAGGACCGGAAGGACAGAAATATAAACAATTTTTTCCAAGCAACACAGCAGTTAGATGTTTGCTTGGAGTTCCTTCACTTTCTATCCAATCCTCTTAAAATGACCTTTACAATCGTCTTTCTGTCCCGGTACTGCAGTCGTACAGAAGGATACCGAAGCTTTGTGGAATGAGCAGAAGTCAATATATTCTGGAAAAGTGTCACAAAACGGGAACGCTGCCAGGTGGCTGGAACCAGTACTAATCACCCGGTTGTGTTCCTGGTGGGGTCAGTAGACAGCTCGGTGGTGATCTATAAGTTGATGATATCACAGGTGTCACGGTTCGGGATTAAGGACAATTTTTTAACAACTGATGTAACGAGGAGGCGCGCAACATGAAATACTAAACTCAGGTCCCATCCAGGCAACCTCACCTCCCATTAGTGCCAGGTTGAAGGAACCTGTCCGTTGTGATCACACAGCCGCCCCGGAGGAGATGACGGCCATAAATCTAGCGAGAGAGCCTCCATAGCATGAAGGATGCCGCTTCTTGTTCTGACATCTAAAGGAGTTCTATGGGCACAGTGTACACCTTCATATTATAACAACAGCTTTCTAATAACAATACAAACATTCGTTATTTTTGACAATCCAATAAAAGGTCGCTTGAAAAATCTCCTTTCTTGTTGCAGGCAGGTGCAATTAGCCTTCCCGGCCAGTAGGTGTCTTCACACCATTATTGGATGGGAAGGTAGGTCTTGTAAGGAAACTCTTATTGCTTTCACCTGACCATTGTATTTAAAGGGGTGTTCCACCCAAAAAAAAAAATAAAAGCCAGCAGCTACACATACTGCAGCTGCTGGCTTTTAATAATAGGACACTTACCTGTCCTGGAGTCCAGCAATGTTGGTCCCGCGGCTGATGTTTCCAGCAGCTGTCGGGTGCTGCTGCTGCAGGTAAGGGAACCCAGCAGTGTAGCCTTACGGCTTCACGTCGGGAATATGGTTGCCACCTCATCTCCTGTTCTCACTTCCGGGAGTCTGGGCCGCGGCCTATGACATCACCGCGGGGGTCCCTCCTCCTCTCCTTGTTGCCGGGCCAGTAGAAGAGAGGGGCGGGGCCTCGCGCAAACGCGGGAGGGTTCCCGACTAGAGTTGCCACCTCATCCCTTTAAACCCGAACACACATTAATTACACGGGTTCTGTGGCTGATTAAGTTGGTAATTAAACTCACTTGGTGCCTTATCTGCATTTAATTAGCCTCAAAACCCGTGTAATTCATATGTGTTCAGGTTTAAAGGGATGAGGTGGCAACTCTAGTCGGGAACCCTACCGCGCTTGCGCGAGGCCCCACCCCTCTCTCCTACTGGCCCGGCAACAAGGAGAGGAGGAGGGACCCCCGCGGTGATGTCACGGGCCGCGGCCCAGACTCCCGGAGGTGAGAACAGGATACCTGTCAAAGACAGGTATCCTGTCCCCCCTCCACCCCAAAAGGTGCCAATTGTGGCACCAGAGGGGGAGAGGAGACAAATGAGCGAAAGTTCCACTTTTGGGTGGAACTCTACCTTAAGCGTACCTCGTCCCGAATAAATATATATCGTATGCAAACATGGAATGGGACTGTCAGGATGCACATGCCAGCAAAACAGAATGATCCCTTTGGAAGAGCTCTTGGGCACAAGCTAAAACTGATTCAATTCATGCTCCTAAGAATTGGGTACTGGCTAATAGGTATGAGCATTCGCGAAACCGCGCGCAAACACAAGTCGTCGTGCATTCCCCATGCACCTGTGACAGACTCTGGAGCCAAACAGACTTTTAATATTTAAACCCCAGTCAGTGCTCAGATTCAATGCTGCCTTGTCTTCTGCTTCCTGTGTATCTGGCTGTCAGGGCTGGGCTCAGCCCTTCCTTCTCTGATCTGGCTGCTCAGCTGTCGGCTAATTGCCAGCACTGACTACCAATACTACTGAGAGATACACTGACTACCAATGCAAGTGGCACTTCTCCCCTGACCACCAATGTAAGGGAACACTTCTTCACTGACCACAAATGTAAGGTGGCACTTCTCCAATGACCCCCAATAAAAGGGGGGACTTCAATAATGATCACCAATGTAAGCTGACACTTTTCTAATGGCCTCCAATGTAAGACCACCCAAGTAAAGAGACTTGGTCACCAATATAAAAGGGGTTCTTGCTCACTGACCACCAATGTAAAGAAATACTTATACACTGGCCACCAATGCAAAGAAACACTTCTGCACTGTCTACCAATGTAAGCCTGGCCCTCCTCCACTCACCACCCATGTAAGGAGCTCCAAGTGTACTGGCCACCAATGTAAAAGACATTTTTCCACCGACTTGTTTAGGGGGATACCACACTTTTTATTGTCTTCATTTCTATTTAAGCCATTAATAATTTTAATTTGTTTCATGATTACTACTGAAAATAATGTTGTATAGAGACAAGAGGTGTTGAAAAGGATCCACCTCGGGGATATGCTAGGTAGTCTACATTCTTTACCCACTGATGTAAACTTTATACAACTGACTGATCAGAATATTTTACTTTTTTGTTAGCCGGGGTTCCCTGGAGCCAGTGGTTCCTACAGGGCAAAAAGATAGAGAAAGGCTGTTCTTGTATAATAAAAGGTCCTCCGTATCTAGGAAAACTCTCTGACAAAATGCAGAACCCCCTCAACATACTGAAGGCCCTCCCAGGATGGGGTAAAGGGAATAAGATGAAGGGCAAATTCCAGCTAAGTTTTGCTGCCTCGGATTTAGACCAAGAAAGTCTGTTAGCTTTTGATGGGGGTTGTTCGGTCCATCAGTACTTTACCAATTAACAAGTTGTCTAATTACTAATTGAACTTACTTCGACTTTTTATCCAAAAAAAAAAATGAGATTGATCAGCTATTGCTGTTGAGGGATATTTGCTACTTTCATGCATTCGCTGTTCCCAGACGACTGTTTCATTTTAATGAGGTATGGCTCCCTGTACTGGAAGCTGTAGCTATAATCATTTTTAGCAGGGGTTCCCTGGGGCCAAAAACGGAAAATTGTATACTCACCTTTCCGTAATTTTCCTTTCCTGACGCATCTTCATGGCAGCACACACTGGGTTGTGACTCCGCCCCCACAACCTGACAGGATTGGTCTATCTATAAAAGTTGAAGAGAGATGACCCCCACCATTCTCTGTATATATCATTTAAAACAGGGTGGGAATCTGTGTGCTGCCATGAAGATGCGTCAGGAAAGGAAAATTACGGAAAGGTGAGTATACAATTTTCCGTTTTCCTGACGCCTTCATGGCAGCACACACTGGGAAATAACTCGCCAGTCGGGAGGGTGCAAATTAAAGTTTATTATTCTAAAGAGCTGAGGAATTGGCTGTAATAATGGCTCTGCCAAAGTCCGCTGTAGTTAGTTGTGCAGAGTCAATCTTATAGTGAGAAGTAAACGTATGTCTTGACGACCAGGTAGCTGCCTTACAGATCGTTTCCGGTGAAACTCTGCAATATGCTGCCCATGAAGTTGCCACTGCCCTGGTTGAGTGTGCCTTGATGCCTTCTGGGATGGCTAGCTGCTGAGATGAATATGTCTTTTTAATGGTGTTGACTAGCCAGGATGCGATTGTTCGGGAAGTTGCTGGATGACCTTTCCTAGGACCGTGAGGGATTATGAGAAGAGTATCTGATTTTCTGAAAGAGGCTGTAGCTTCCAAATAGCTGGTAATGATAGTTTTAACGTCCAATGCATGAGGTTCACCTTGGTTATTAATAAAGGATGGAAGGTTGATATCTTGATTATAATGAAAAGAAGATGATACCTTGGGAGTAAAACGTTCCGAAGGCCTCAATACCACTCTATCGGGATAGAAGACTAGGTAAGGTTCTGTTATCAGTAATGCTTTAAGTTCTGAAACTCTTCTCGCAGATGTAATGGCAATAAGGAAGGTTACCTTCAGAGTCAGATTCCAAAGTGAAATTGTCTCAGTCGGCCAAAAAGGAGGTTTGGATAATGCATCGAGTACTGTAGAGAGATTCCATGGTGGAAATGTGGGTTTTTTTGGAGGTCTGATTTTTAAGCAGGCTCTCATGAACTGAATCACTAGAGGATGTAGTGCCCATCTAATGCCTGTTTTAGCTGAAAGAGCCGAAATCTGGACTTTAAGGGTGCTAGAGCTTAAGCCTTTGGCGTGCTGACGTGCTGACGTGCCGTATCCACCGTCTGTAGGACGGGTGTTCGTATTAGCCGGCCGGCTTTCCATGCTGTTTTTACCCAACACACTGTAAGTGTAATTTCAACTGTCTTTTAAATAAATATCCTTCAGGATTACGCTATGTTGCTCTCCCTTCTTTTTTTGGGACATTATGTGTGAAAACTACTCCAAGCTATTGGTATAGCTTTCTCTGTATCCTGGTTTCCTTCTGTGGAGGATAGTCAGTTATCCACGGTCTGAGGAAGTGTCTAAACGGTGTTTCCATCCCAAGAAAGGCCCCGACCGGGTTAAGGTCACAAGCTTATCTAAGCTTGCCATTTGGTAAGCGCCCAATTTACCTGTTCACTGTGGTGTGGTGAAGGTCCATCCAGCTTTCATCCTTATTGCCTATTAAGGGACTCAGTTGCTCGTTTCATATTGCACATTTGAAGATATCCATTGGACTTAACTTTTGTCACTTGTTGTTATGATCTTTATGCACCATTATTCACTTAAAGTTCTATATATTTGATTCATAGCGCTGCTTTTTCCTTACTTATTTGGTAATACCTAACTGAAGAAATTCTAGAACTTGAGGAGGTTCTGGTGATACTGGGTTCCATTTTTTTTGTTGAGCCAGAGAACAAAACCTATTCCATACTTGTGAGTAGGTCCTGTTGGTGGTGCTTCTTCTAGCTTGAAGGAGAGTAGAAATGACTTCCTGTGAGCATCCTTGCTCTAACAGCCGAGTCCTTTCAATTTCCATGCTGTCAGGTGTAACTTCTCTGGAGCTGGATGTAGAAATTGACCCTGGGACAGGAGGTCCGATGTTACTGGGAGAGGAAGCGGTTGTTGTAGGCTGAGCTGTAGTAGGGTTGTGAACCACGGCCTCCTCGGCCAGAAAGGAATTATGGCTATTACAGTTGCTGATGATTTCCGAAGCCTGGATAGGAACCTCGCAATTAAGGGTACTGGGGGAAAAATATAACCCAGCTTGAAATTCCACGGATGGGTTCGACAATCCATCCCTTCGGCTGATGGGAAGGCTGCTCTTGACAGGAATCTCCGACATTTGGCGTTCGCAGGTGTGGCTGCTAGGTCGATTTCTGGTGTTCCCCAAGTTGCTGCAAGAAGGGAAAAGGCCCGTTGGCTCAATGACCACTCGTTGTTGGAGAGAAGCTCCCTGCTCAAATAGTCGGCCAGCATGTTCTGGGCTGCTGGGACATATACCGCTTTCAGATCTATTAGGTGTACTTGAGCCCACTCCATGATAGGGCGTACCTCCTGCATCAGAGTGCGACTCCTCGTACCCCCTTGCCTCTGGATATATGCTACAGCGACTCTGTTGTCCATCCGTATCACCACGTTCTTCCCTATCAGGTATGGAGTGAAGGCTAGAAGTGCCTGAAAGGCCGCTCTGAGCTCTAGTATGTTGGATACTATCCCCTGGGCTTGAAACTTCCATTGTCCTTGTGCTGCTAGATTTTGGTAATGAGCTCCCCATCCTAGCTGGCTGGCATCTGAAGTGACCACTTCTGGCTGTGGAGAGACTAGAGATTTGTATCTCTTGAGATTCCTGGGCCGTGTCCACCACCACATCGATTGTTTCACACACCTGTGTATGTAGATCTTCTGAAGCATTGATACTCCATTCCACTGCCTCAGAAAAGAATTCTGCAAGATTCTTGTGTGCCATTGGGACCACTGAATCATGGGCAGAGTCGCAGACATGGAGCCCAGGATGCTCATACATACTCTGGCTGGCAAGTGTGTAACCGAGATTAGCCTCTGGACTTTCTGAATCAGAGGCATGATTTTCTCCTGAGGAAGCTGTACTCTGTTCAGGATGGTGTCTAGCTCCGCACCAAGGAAAATCATCCTCTGAGTGGGCTGAAGCTTGCTCTTCTGCCAGTTCACCAGCCAACCAAAGTTTTGCAGAGTTGATAGTAGGATCTCTCGGTGTTGTATCAAGACCTGGCGACTTTCTGCTAGAAGAAGTATATCGTCCAGATAATGATGTACTCTCAGACCTCTTTCTCTGAGGTATGCGATGAGAGGCAGAAGAACCTTGGTGAAGGTTCTGGGAGCTGATGAGATGCCGAAGGGTAGGACTGGAACTGGAAGTGGTGTTGATTGATTGAAAAGCGGAGAAATCTTTGAAAAGCAGGATGTATTGGGATGTGAAGATAGGCGTCTGATAAGTCTATGGACAGCATCCAATCTTCTAGATTCACCGCTAATAGTATGGACTGTAGGCTCTCCATCTTGAAGGTTTCTATCTTGATATTTTTGTTTAGTCTTTTTAAGTCCAGCACTGGCCGTAAATCCCCCGTTTTCTTTTTTACTAAAAACAGAGGGGAGTAGAAACCTCTGCCTCTTTGACATAGTGGAACCTCCAAAATTGCCTCCTTTTGTTTTAGCTCCATTATGTATTGCAGAAGGATTCTTCTCTTTTGTTGAGAAGCCGGGAGTTTTGTTGGCAAAAAATGGTTTCTGGGGATCTTGTTCAGGAATCTCCACTTGTGACCGTACTTGATTGTAGAAATGGTCCAATGATCCCTGATGTTTTCTGACCATATTTGTGTGAATCTTTTTAGTCTGGCGCCCACCCTCGGGGGATGGGCGGGCGTACCTTCAAAAGGACTTCTGTTGTTCGGTAGAAGGGGTGGCCTTGGTTTTTCGCATCCTCAGGAAAGAAGACTGTGTGTTCTTCCAGTTTCTTTTAAACTCTCTGCCTGGTCTGTATGTTTTTGCTTCTCTGTACCTTTCTGGAAGGTTACCTTTGTAAACGGGACCTCTTGGTCTCTTTGTCCCTCCTGTCAGAGGGAATGAGCCCAGATTTTCCCCCTGTCACCTTAGAAATTGCCGTATCTAATTTGGAGCCGAAGAGGTTGGAACCATCGTAGGGAATTCTGCACCAGTTTGTTTTTGATGCTGCGTCTGCTACCCAGGGTTTTAGCCACAGAGCTCGTCTTGCCATAACCGAGGCTAACATTGCCCGGGCCGAGCACCTAATAATGTCCACGGAGGCTTCTGCAATAAAATCGCCTGCTAGTTTAAGTTCTTGTAGAGATGTAATTACTTTCTCCAAGTCTATCTCTCCCTGAAGAGATTTTTCAATATTGACAGTCCAGCCTGAAATGGCTCTACCAACTGCTGCTGTGGTGACTGCTGGTCTGCAAGCGCCTCCTGCTGTGGAGTAGGCTTATTTGAGTTCTAGGTCTATTTTCCGATCTAGGACGTCACGGAAGGAGACGGCATCTTCAATGGGTAGGGTGACATGCCTTGCCAAACGCATCAAAGAGGCATCCACAACCGGGGCGTTAATCAAGGAGGAGACCTTAGGTTCTCTTAAAGGGTACATTTTTGTAAGTCTGTTGTTTAGGTTAGGCCTCTTGTCGGCTCTCTCCCATTCATCTTTGATCAAATCATTTAATTCCTCGATGAAAGGTAAGGTTTCTGGATCCCTTTTCAGGTTCGGAAAATATTTTCGCGTTTTTTGAGGTGTTTCCTCAGATTCTTCCCAACCTATGGCCTCTTTGACAGATTTTGCAAATGGTTCGACCAAGGTGAAGTCAAAACCTGTTGGCACTTCCGAGTCTTCGTTCTCTGAGGGGGATTCTGGATCTGCCCTTACTTCGATTGCTGAGCGAGGAGGAGCCATGGAGGTACCTGGTTCTGACCTGGCCGGCAGGGGTGCAGTTGACTCCATTATAGATTCTCTGACTGATTCCCGAATCAGGTCAGTTACTTCTCTGACGTCCGATTCTCTATCCTTCGTAGCTTCATTGAAGCACGAGCGACATGCTAATTTATCTGGCAAAGCCGTGGCGTCCCGGCAATTTGCTGCGGGACGGGTGTGCTGGGTTTGCTTGCGACGTGATGAAGGCGATCTTCTATGATGAGATCGGCTACGTCGAGAACGACTGTGGCGTGAGTGACCACGACGAGAATGGCTGCGGTGAGAGTGTCTGTGACGAGATGAGGAGCGTGATCGGCTTCTGCGGGATCTTCTGCTTGAGGCATGGCTTGATTTCTCCCTGCGTCTTGATTTAGACCTGGACGGACTGATAGAAGAAGTCTTGTCAGAAGATGTGCGCTCTTTTTTTCTCTCTTCAATACTTACCATATGGACAGCCCCTTACCTTACAGGACGTGGGTGGTCTGCTTGGGCAGTGGTCTCCATGAGCAGAGAAGAAGAATGTAGGCAGATATAAAGGTCTGGAATGGGTTAAAGAGGAAAACAAAAATATACATATATATCTATGCCAAGAAAATAATAATGATATTTTTCTATTTTCTTTTTTAATTTTTTTTTTTGAATAAAAAATACCCTTGTAACGATGAATCAGGAAGGATCAAAATGACTTACCAGTTTCCAGAGGGAATTTTAGTTTCAGGATGCCAAGAAGAGTCAGCCAAAACGAGCAGAATAGCAAACTGCTGTATTTGCAAAGCCAGAGCCCTTTTTTAAATAATGCCGCCGCCGTCGCGCCAAAAATGACGCTTCACGCATGCGCAGAAGCGCCGTGACGGTTCCGGCGCCATGTTGGAAGCTGGCAAACGTGAAGGCTGTCTCTATTCGATTCTCCCGCACATGCGCAATGCGGAGCGGGACGCGCCGGCGGCCATCACTGCCTGGCTAGAGCGCTGTGGGACTACAGGTACCAGAGGGAGAAAGAAAAGGGAAAAATAGAAAAAGAAAAGAAGTGGAGGCCACTGCAATACTTCAGCTTCTTTAAAGCCTACTATGTGCCAGATGATCCATGATGCTGCCCCTGAGACCACCAGAGTGGGGGCTCCCTCCATAGAAGCTCCTTTAGAGACTGTACAAGAGGGACTTCCAAACAGGAGAGGCTTGAACCTGCTGGGGTGATGCGGTAAGAGGCTCTTGCGATGTCCAACCATCTTGTCAGGTGAGGATAAAAAAGAGAATGGTGGGGGTCATCTCTCTTCAACTTTTATAGATAGACCAATCCTGTCAGGTTGTGGGGGCGGAGTCACAACCCAGTGTGTGCTGCCATGAAGGCGTCAGGAAAAGTGTTTCAGGAGTTCCTTCAGGGTAAAAAAAGGTAGAGAGGAGCTGATCTTGTTTGATAAAAGGCCCTCCATATTTAGCCAAAATGCAGAACCCACCCAACATACTTAAGGACCCCCCTCCCTCCATGGTGGGGTGAAAATAATGAGACATAGGGCAGCTTCCAGCTAAGTTTTGATGCCTGAGGTTCAGGCTAAGGAAGTCTTATGGTTTTTGATTAAGGTTACTTGGTTCATTAGTTTTGCTGCCTTGGGTTCAGGCAAAAGAGGTCTATTGACTTTTGGTGAAGGTTGCTTGGCCCATCAGTACATTACTAAATAATGACTTGCCTAATTACTAATTAAACTGACCTTGACCTATACACTGATAAACAAATGAGATTAGATTGATCAGCTCCTGGGAGATGTTCAACTGCTTTTGCGTATTCACAGATCCCAGCCGTGTCTTTTTCCGTATGTCTAATTTTAATGAGGTATGGCTCCCATTTATTGGTAGCTGTAGCTATAATCATTTTTAGCAGGGGTTCCCTGTGGCCAAATTTTTTTTCAAGAATTCCTTCAGAGGAGAAAAGGTAGAGAAGAGCTGATCTTGTATGATAATAGGCCCTCCATATCAAGCAAGACTCAATGCCCAAAAGGCAGAACCCCCCCCCCCCCCCAACATACTAAAGGACCCAACCTCCCCCCATGGTTGGATGTAGGGCAGCTTGAAGCTAAGTTTTTCTGCCTTGGGTTTAGGCTTCTTGGCTTTTAATGGAGGTTGCTTGGCCCATCAGTACTTTATTATTGAATGAGTTACCTAATTACTAATTAAACTCACCTCGTCCTTGTATACAATAATAAACTATTCAGCTTAGATTGATCGGCTATTGCGGCTGAGAGCTGCTTTCATGTGTTTACCATTCCCAGCCGCATCTTTTACCAGCTGTCTAAATTTAATGAGGTATGGTTTTTACGTATTAGTAGCTGCAGCTATAATAATTTTTAGCAGGGGTTCCCTAGGGCCAAAAAATATTTCTAGCGTTCCTTCAGGGTAAAATAGGTAGAGAAGAGCTGATCTTGTATGATAAAAGGCCCTCCATATGTAACAAAACTACTTACAAAATGCAGAATCTCACCCCAACATACAGAAAGTCCCCCCGGGTGGGATGATGGTAAAGAGACATAAAGCAGCCTCCAGTCGCTGCCAAAATGCAGAACCCCCCCCCCCAAAAAAAAATACTAAAGGACCCCCCCCCCTTCCCCTATGGTTGGACGTAGGGCAGCTTCCAGTTAAGATTCAGACCTAGGAAGTCTCTTGGCTTTTGATGGAGATTGTTTGGCCCATTAGCACTTTACTAATTAATGAGTTATCTAATTAGTTATCTAATTACTAATTAAACTCATCTCGACCTTGTATACACTGATAAACAATTCAGATTAGATTAATCAGCTATTGGGGCTGAGAGCCGCTTTCAAGTATTCGCTGTTCCCAGCTGCATCTTTTGCCCGTTTTCTCATTTTAATGAGGTATGGTTTCATATACTGGTAGTTGTAGCTATAATAATTTTTAGCAGGGGTTCTCTGGGGCCAAAAATTATTTCAGGAGTTCCTTCAGGCTAAAAAGGTAGAGGAAGACTGATCTTGTATGATTTTGAAAGACTCACTGGAAAAATAGAAAAACTCCCTCCAACTTACTGAAGGAACCCCCCCAAGGTGGGACAAAGGTAGTTAGACGTAAAGCAGCTTCAAGAATTCCTTCCAGGTAAAATAGGTAGAGAAGAGCTGATCGTGTATGATAAAAGGCCCTCCATGTTTAGCAAAACTCAATAACAAAATGCAGAATCTCACCCCAACATACAGAAAGTCCCCCCCCCCCCCCCAGGGCGGGATGGAGGTAGAAAAACATAAAGCAGCTTCCAATCACTGCAAAATGCAGAACCCCCCCCCCCCCAACATACTAAAGGACCTCCCCTCCGTCCATGGTTGGACGTAGGGCAGCTTCCAGCTAAGATTTGCTGTCTCAGGCCAAGAAAGTCTCTTGGCTTTTGATGGAGGTTGGTCCATCGGAGGTATGGTTTCATGTATTGGTAGCTGTAGCTATAATAATTTTTAGCACGGGCTCCCCGGGGCCAAAAATTATTTCAGGAGTTTCTTCAGAGTAAAAAAGAGCTGATCTTGTATGATATAAGGCCCTCAATATCTAGCAAGACTCACTGGCAAAAATAGATCCCCCCCAACTTACTGAAGGCCCCCCAAGATGGGGTAGAGGTACTCATTAAACTCATCTTGCCCTTGTATACACTGATAAACAATTGTGATTAGATTAATCAGTATTGTTCAAATGCTTTCATGTATTCACCATTCCCAGCTGCGTCTTTTGTCTAATTTTAATGAGGTATGGCTCCCTTTTTTTGGTAGCTGTAGCTATAGTAGGGGTTCCTTGGGGCCAAAAATTATTTCAGGAGTTCCTTCTGGGTAAACAAGGTAGAGAAGAACTGATCTTGTATAATAAAAGGCCCTCCATATATAGCAACACTCACTGGCAAAATGGAAAGACACGCCCCAACTTACTGAAGGACCCTCCAGGATGGGGTGAAGGTAATGAGATGTAGGGCAGATTCCAGCTAAGTTTCGCTGCCTCAGGTTCAGGCAAAAGAGGTCTCTTGACTTTTGATAAAGGTTGCTTGACCCATCAGTACTTTACTAATTAATGAGTTGTCTAATTACTAATTAAACTTATCTTGACCTTGTATACACTGATAAACCATTCAGATTAGATTAATCAGCTATTGGAATATTAGCTGTTTTTGTGTATTTGCTGTTCCAAGCTGTGTCTTTTGCTGGCTGTCTACATTTAATGAGTTATGGCTCCCTGTATTGGTGGTTGTAACTATAATGATTTTTTAGCAGGGGTTCCTTGGTGCCAAAAATTATTTTAGGAGTTCCTTCAGGGTAAAAAAAAAGGTAGAGAAGAACTGATCTTGTATGATAAAAGGCCTACATATCTAGGAAGACGCACTGGCAAAAATGCAGAATCGCCCCAGCATACTAAAAGACCCCCCTTCCCATATGGCTTGCTAAAAATAATGAACTGTAGGGCAGCTTGCAGCTAAGTTTTGTTGCCTCTGGTTCAGGCCAAGGAGGTCTCTTGGCTTTTGATAGGGGTTGCTTGGTCCATTAGTACTTTACTAATTATAGTTGTCTAATTTGTGACAGGAGTCACTTTGGGCGGGTGGCCTGTGGCACCCAGCTTGTTGAGCTCCTTGTTGCGGACGTCCAGCTGGAGGTGTTGGGGGATAATCCGGGTCTTCTTTTTGTCGCGGGTGGCGTTGCCGGCAAGTTTGAGGATCTCAGCTGTCGGATACTCGAGCATGGTGGCCAGATGGACGGGAGCTCCGACCCGCACGGCATAGTTGCCCTTCCTGAGCATACAGTGAACACAACAGACTGGCAACTGCAGACCAGCCCGAGATGATTGGGTCTTGGCCTTAGCCTGAACCTTAAAACAGAAAATTATGTGTAGCGCTAAAAGCTACATAATACTGCTATCCACTTCCCAACATCATCTCGAGGGACCCACTAGCATCCGGTTTGCTCTTTGATTTCCATCCTGACCACTCCTCCGGAACATCTACCATCACCCACCACCCAAGCCTGATTTGACCCAGTTGAGCGTATGCCCCCTTGGGTCTACGTGATCTGGTAAGCCTCGCTATTGTTGGTGGTGGTGTGTCTCTTCTGTGTTCACTCCAGATGTCACACATTTGATATGTTCCTCACACGAAGTCACTTAATTTACATCGACCATTTTATGAGTCTTATATACATGGAGGTGTCAGGCTCCTACTTACCAGACCGGTGAGTCCGCTTGGGCAGAAGGTAGGCTTCCTTACGCGTCCGACTCGCGGCCCCTGGTAAAGTAAACAGGAGGCACAGGAGTGCGGAGTGGTATGAGAGCCTGTTTGCAACAGTCCAGATACTGAAGGATGAGCAGGTAAGATGGCTGGAGCTGGCTGGAACACAGGCAACAAGACTGAGCAGGATGGTCAGGAGACAGGCTGGGTTCGGCAACAGACAGGCAGTTGAGATACAGTGGAGCAGGCAAACGGATAGTCAGACAGGCAGAGGTCAGGTGCAGGCAGAGTTCAATGGGAGGTTCAGTAGACAAGGCCGGGTCGTCAGGATATCAGGATCAACACAGGTACAAGGGTCAGGCACTAAGGACGGCAAAGCTGTCGATCAGGCAGCACTGATCACAGAGGGAAGCTGGCTTAAATGGGCCGTTTGGCGCCAAACGACGTGCACGCGCGCGCATCGGCACGCACAGGCGCGCGCACCCGCACACCGGCACACACAACAGACCTGCCCGGGACACGCATGCCAGCACTGCAAGGAACGCGCACAGCGGAGCCCGCAGGAACGCGCGCGCCAACGCACGCCGACGCACACCACCGCGAGCACCCTGCCCGCCGAGGTACGCTCTCTGACAGTGCCCCCTCCTCAAGGGCCACCTCTGGATGCCTAGCTGGGCCAACCTGGTTGCGTGAGAGTCTTTAAAGGCTTGTAGCAATTCCTCAGCATGAAGATTACTTTCAGGCTCCCAGGAGTTATCCTCGGGTCCATACCCCTTCCACTTGATGAGATACTGGATCTGATTACGCCTTTTTCTGCAATCCAGGATTGCCTCGATTTCAAATTCCTCCTCGTTATTGATCATAATAGGCTCAGGTGGCTTGGCATTACGGTAATAGAAAGAATTAGGAACAACTGGTTTCAGAAGTGACACATGGAAAACCGGGTGTATTCTAAAAGAATCCGGCAGGTTGAGTTCATACGCAACGTCATTTACTTTCCTTTTTACCAGGAAGGGACCCATAAACTTAGGTCCCAGTTTCCTACAGGGACAAGCCATCTTCAGATTAGTTGTGGATAGCCACACTTGGGTACCAGGCTCTAGGATAAGTTCCCCACGTCTCTTCTTGTCAAACATCCTTTTAAAAGATGCCTGGGACTGGACCATGGTCTCCTGCAGAAGCTTACTATTGGTAGAGAAGAACTCCATTGTTTCAGTTACTGCAGGAAGGGCACATTCCGGGATAGAGCTGGGTAGGAAGGAGGGATTGAATCCATAGTTGGCAAAGAATGGCGTTTGGTTGATGGCTGAATGCAGAGAGTTGTTATACGAAAATTTTGTGACTGGTAACAGGGACACCCAGTCATCTTGAGAAAATGCTGAGAAGCAACGGAGGTATTGCTCCAGAGTTTGGTTAGTTCTCTCCGTCTGGCCATTTGTCTGGGGGTGATAGGCCGAAGAGAATGCCAGCTCAATTTTAAGAGCACCGCACAGTCCTTTCCAGAACCGGGAGGTGAACTGGACACCACGATCTGACACAATATTAGCGGGCACCCCATGTAGTCTCACTATTTCCTTGACAAAGATCTTCGCCGTTTCTACGGCCGTGGGTGTACCCTTTATGGGGAGGAAATGTGCCATTTTGGACAGTCTATCAATCACAACAAAGATAGTAGAGAAACTTTCGGATGGGGGTAGTTCTACGATGAAATCCATCGAGATCATTTTCCAGGGCCTGTCAGGAATTGGTAAGGGTTTCAATAAGCCCCAGGCCCTTGTGCGGTTACTCTTGCTCCGGGCACAAGTGTGGCAAGAACTGACATAATTCCTACAATCTTCAGTCAATTGTGGCCACCAAAAGGTGCGCTGCACCAGTTCAGTTGTCTTCCGGGCCCCGAAATGACCTGCCAGCTTGTGGTTGTGGCACAACTCCAGTACTGGCACCCTAAGATTCTCAGGAACCATGATCTTGCCTTCGTGCCAAAGCAACCCATCGCTTAGGCTGGTCCCAGTAGGTTGGGGAATTTCTGAGGAGGCTTGCCTTATTCTGGAGATTAAATTTCCCTGAAGAAGTAAAAAATTTCCCGCAGGCAGGATAGTGTCCGGAGGGGCGGTTTCTTTGGAGTCATGAAACATTCGTGACAATGCATCTGGTTTCACATTTTTAGAGCCAGGTCTGTAAGTGATGTGAAATAAGAAGCGGGAGAAGAAGAGTGCCCATCTGGCCTGTCGTGGTTTTAGTCTCTTGGCAGATCTCAAGTATTCCAAGTTTTTGTGGTCAGTATAGATTAGAATAGGATGTACAGCACCCTCCAGAAGATAGCGCCACTCCTCCAGAGCCGTCTTGATGGCCAAAAGCTCCCGATCTCCCACATCGTAATTCCTTTCAGACATAGAGAGTTTGCGAGAAAAGAACGCTATTGGGAACAGAAGAGCCTTGGGGCCCTGGCGTTGGGAGAGTACTGCCCCTACTGCAATTTCCGAGGCATCGACCTCTAGCACAAATGGCAGGGCAGGGTTAGGGTGCTTGAGGATAGAAGCTGAGGTGAACAGACCCTTTAATTTTTCAAAGGCCGATTGTGCCCTGGACGTCCAGCAGAATCGGATTCCCTGCTTTGTTAGTTCCGTAATGGGAGCAATGATTTTAGAAAAGTCTTTAATGAATTTCCTGTAAAAATTGGAAAATCCTACGAAGCGTTGGACCCCTTTCCTGTCTGTAGGTGCGGGCCAATCCAGGATGGCGGACACCTTTTGTGGGTCCATCTTAATACCTTCAACTGAAATGATGAGTCCCAGGAATTGGATACATTGGCGTTCAAACTCACATTTGTCGAGTTTAGCATATAGTCTGTGTTGCCTGAGCCGAGCAAGGACATTCCGGACGTGCCTGCGATGATCAGCCAAGGAAGAGGAAAAAATGAGAATGTCATCAAGGTAAACGATGATGTAGAGATCCAAAAATACCTGGAAAATGTCGTTCACAAAATGTTGGAATGTGGCTGGGGCGTTACAAAGACCGAAGGGCATAACGAGATACTCGAAATGCCCAAAACGAGTGCGAAAAGCGGTCTTCCACTCGTCTCCCTCTCGGATGCGGATTAGGTTATAGGCTCCGCGAAGATCCAATTTCGTGAAGACCCTTGCAGTTCCCAACCTTTGGAATAACTCAGGCACCAGGGGTAGCGGGTAGCGATTTTTAATCGTTATCCTGTTTAATTCTCGGTAGTCGATGCATGGTCGAAGAGAATAATCCTTCTTCTCTACAAAGAATAAGCCGGCACCGGCTGGGGAAGTGGACGGGCGGATAAACTTCTTCTTTAAATTTTCATCTAAATATTGCTTCAATGTGTCCAGCTCCTGCTCAGTCAATGGAAAGATCCTGCCGAAGGGTACCTCGGTTCCAGGTAGCAACTCTATAGGACAATCGTAGGACCTGTGTGGAGGTAGTATCTCTGCACCTTTCTTGCTGAATACATCCGAGAAATCTCGGTAGGGCTCTGGGATAGCTTGGAGCAGGTTGGCATCAGGATGTAAGCAGAGAAGCTGGGGAACCTCAAGGTCGGCTCGTTGCAGACAGTGTTGTTGACAGTACTCTGAGAGAAACTCAATACTTCCAGTAGCCCAGTTGATTTGGGGGTTGTGAACCTGCAGCCATGGCATTCCAAGAATGACTGGGAAGAGAGGTGAGGAGATAGCATCCAAACAGAGATATTCCCGGTGCTGAGGGCCCATAATAGCTTCTAAGGGAACGGTCTCTTGAATGACCGGGCCGGAACGGAGGGCAGAACCGTCTGCAAGATGAACAGCCAGGCTTTGGGTCTTGGGTCGAAGAGGTATGTCATGTTGAGCAGCAAAGGTCAGGTCGACGAAGCAACTGCAGGCTCCGGAGTCAATGATGACTGGAACTTGGATAGCCTTTCCGGGAAGCTGTAAAGTGACAGAGATAGTTAGATGCGTACTTGGTTTTGGCATAATAGTGGCACAGGTATCAACAGCGGGACGACACTTACGCGTCTTGTTGGGGCAAACGCTGGCGTAGTGCCCTGGTTCCCCACAGTAGAGACAAAGGTTATGAGCCCGTCTGCGTAACTTCTCTTCAGGAGTCAAAGAGGGACGAAGCAGGCCAAGCTGCATGGGTTCTGGAACATCAAAAGCTGGAACAGGTGGTGGAGCGGAGGGCCTACTGGGAGGACTGGGAACTTGTGGGAGCATCCAGGTGGGACGAAAGGTACTGGTGGATCTTTCGGTGCGTCGTTCTCTCAGCCTACGGTCAATCTGAATGGACAGGTTGACTAATTCTTCCAAAGTCTGAGGCACCCCGACCCGTGCTAGCTCATCCTTGAGTGGATCAGACAAGCCCATCCTAAACTGGTGGCGCAGGGCTGCATCGTTCCACGCCGTATCAGAGCTCCAGCGCCTGAATTCGACAGCGTAGTCCTCTGCCGCTCGACGGCCTTGATGGAGGGAGTGCAGGGTGGCTTCGGCAGTTGCAGTTAGCTGAGGGTCTTCGTAAAGTTGCAACATTGCCACAAAGAAGGCATCCAGACTCTCCAAGGCGTCAGACTTTTGCTCCAAGAGTCGGTGGACCCAGGTTTGAGGTTCACCTGATAACAAGGAGATGACGAAGCCCACCTTAGTGGCCTCTAGAGAGAAGGTGCGTGGCTGGAGAGCGAAATAGAGACCACATGCATTCCGGAAAGCACGATACTTGCTACGGTCTCCGAAGAACCTTTCTGGTATTGGTACTTTGGGCTCTGGAGGGAGCATGACTACGGAGGGTGCTGAGGTTGCGGCTGTGGCCTCCTGTGGACCGGTGGGTGCAGATAGGGCCTGTACACGTTCTTCCAGTTTGGTATAACCCTCTTGTAAGCTTTTCACCGCTTGGGTTTATCCCGCCAGATGTCTGCAAAGCTCATCCATAGGGGAGGCCCCCTGCCCGGACTTGGTCATGGCTGCCTGATACTGTCAGGCTCCTACTTACCAGACCGGTGAGTCCGCTTGGGCAGAAGGTAGGCTCCCTTATGCGTCCGACTCGCGGCCCCTGGTAAAGTAAACAGAAGGCACAGGAGTGCGGAGTGGTATGAGAGCCTGTTTGCAACAGTCCAGATACTGAAGGATGAGCAGGTAAGATGGCTGGAGCTGACTGGAACACAGGCAACAAGACTGAGCAGGATGGTCAGGAGACAGGCTGGGTTCGGCAACAGACAGGCAGTTGAGGTACAGTGGAGCAGGCAAACGGATAGTCAGACAGGCAGAGGTCAGGTGCAGGCAGAGTTCAATGGGAGGTTCAGGAGACAAGGCCGGGTCGTCAGGATATCAGGATCAACACAGGTACAAGGGTCAGGCACTAAGGACAGCAAAGCTGTTGATCAGGCAGCACTGATCACAGAGGGAAGCCGGCTTAAATGGGCCAAACGACGTGCACGCGCGCGCACCGGCACGTGCAGGCGCACGCACCTGCACACGCCCGCGCGCGCCCCCGCACACCGGCACACACAACAGACCTGCTCGGGACACGCATGCCAGCACTGCAAGGAACGCGCACAATGGAGCCCGCAGGAACGCGCGTGCCAACGCGCGCCGACGCGCCCCGACGCACACCACCGCGAGCACCCTGCCCGCCGAGGTACGCTCTCTGACAGGAGGACTTTCTTCTAAGTTTTTCTTCAATATCTTTCATCATTGGTTGAACATTGTTTTTATGTTGATCTTTTAGCGCTACACATAATTTTTTTTTAGTTTTACTGTCATATGCCCATATCCTATTGGCCATGTTAGCTGCTTATTCCTCTTTCTTGGCAGCGCAGAATTACTTGTTATCCTTCTTAGTCCGAACTTTGCCTCCTTGTTTGCCATGGCCAGACATTGTGAGATTTTTGTCGCAAGGTAAGCTGGGTTCCACAAGCCCATAGTGACTCCCGTCACATAATTACTAATGAAATTCATCTCAACCTTGTATACACTGATAAACAATTGAGGTTAGATTGATTAGCTATTGCGTCTAAGGGATGTTTAACCACTTTCATGTATTCACGATTCACAGCCACATCTTTTGCCCACTATTTAATTTTAATGAGGTAAGGCTCCATGTACTGGTAGCTGTAGCTATAATCGTTTTTAGCAGGGGTTTTCCAGGGCCATAAAATGTTTCAGGAATTCTCCCGGTTCTGGTAGCTGGAGCTATAGTAGGGGTTCCTTGGGGCCAAAAATTATTTCAGGAGTTCCTTCTGGGTAAAAAAAGGTAGAGAAGGGCTGATCTTGTATGATAAAAGTCCCTCCGTATCTAGAAAGACTCAATGGCAAGA
The DNA here is from genome assembly GCA_037952925.1 of Lithobates clamitans. Taxonomy (NCBI): domain Eukaryota; kingdom Metazoa; phylum Chordata; class Amphibia; order Anura; family Ranidae; genus Lithobates; species Lithobates clamitans. The sequence goes on from JBBGZY010003235.1 coordinate 79,636, forward strand.
CCCCCCCCCCAACTTACTGAAGGACCCTCCAGGATGGGGTGAAGGTAATGAAATGTAGGGCAGGCAAAAGAGGTCTCTTGACTTTTGATGAAGGTTGCTTGGCCCATCAGAACTTTACTAATTAATGAGTTGTCTAATTACTAATTAAACTCATCTTGACCTTGTATACACTGATAAACCATTCAGATTAGATTGATCAGCTATTGCGGCTGAGGCATATTAGCTGTTTTCAGGAATCCTCCCGTCTCTGGTAGCTGTAGCTATAGTAGGGGTTCCTTGGGGCCAACAATTATTTCAGGAGTTCCTTCTGGGTAAAAAAAAAAAAAGATAGAGAAGCGCTGATCTTGTATGATAAAAGTCCCTCCGTATCTAGGAAGACTCACTGGCAAAATGGCAAGACTCCCCCCCCAACTTACTGAAGGACCCTCCAGTATGGGGTGAAGGTAATGAGATGTAGGGCAGATTCCAGCTAAGTTTTGCTGCCTTCGGGTTCAGGCAAAAGTGGTCTCTTGACTTTTGATGAAGGTTGCTTGGCCCATCAGAACTTTACTAATTAATGAGTTGTCTAATTACTAATTAAACTCATCTTGACCTTGTATACACTGATAAACCATTCAGATTAGATTGATCAGCTATTGCGGCTGAGGGATATTAGCTGTTTTCAGGCATCCTCCCATCTCTGGTACAGTAGCTGTAGCTATAGTAGGGGTTCCATGGGGCCAACAATTATTTCAGGAGTTCCTTCTGGGTAAAAAAAAAAGGTAGAGAAGCGTTGATCTTGTATGATAAAAGTCCCTCCATGTCTAGCAAAACTCACTGACAAAATAATGCAGAATAACACCCCAATGTACAGAGAAACCCCCCTTCCTTCCCCCTCGGGGGGGGGGGGGGGCGGTAGTGAGACGTAAAGCAAGTTTCCAATCAAGTTTTTTCTGCTTCAGGTTGAAGCCAAGGAAGTCTCTTAGCTTTAGACGAGGGTTGCTTGGCCCATCAGATATTTCTCTTCACTAATTAATGAATGATATAATTGCTAATTAAACTCTTCCCGACCTTGAATACGCAGAAAAACGAATGAGATTAGATTGATCGGCTATTACGGCGGAGGCGTGTTTAGCCGATTTCATGTATTCGCTGTATTTGCCAGCTGTCTAAATTTAATGAGGAATGGCTCAGTGCGCCGCAAGAATTATTAAAAGGACGCAGGCCCCGTGGATGCTGCGAACGTGGCTTTCATCACTATTGCTCATATGAAATGAGTCAAATTGATTTAAAAAATGTATTTCCTGTGGGATTGGAAGAGATCAGATCAACTAGAAGCATCAACAAGTATCTTTTCAATTATTTCTACACGGTAAAAATGATTTTACTTAACATTTCTACTCGGGTGAGTCATAGAACGGCACTTATCAATGGAATGACTTCTACTGGTGGAGGCAGAGACTGCCAACTGCAACACGACACTGTCAGTGCCCCAGGTTGGAGATAGCTGTGCATTTACAAAACAAATTTAGACAAATGGCAAATGCGGGTACATTTAGTATGCAGGTGTTGAATGGTTTTAATATGAAGGGCCAGTTCACATTGCATGCAGTCCAGGGAGTTTTTGTTCTGTATGAAAAAAAAAACCGCATGGAAAGAAGCAGGGCCAGATTAAGAGCATCATGGGCCTGGTGCTGAGGATTTCGGTGGGCCTTTTTATGGAAACAAAATGAAAATGCAAACAATTTTTCGCTAAAACGAATTAAATATACTCTCACCAGTAATACCAGCTGTGCAGCCTCTGAACAGCAGCAACACCACCAATACCACCTGCTATGCAGTCTCTCACCAGCAGCAACATAGGGAGACCACATTTCCAAACTGTCATTCAGAGACAACCCCCTCTTCTCAAAAAAAGATGAGGGTGGGGGATGTAGTCTCGGGGGTTGGCAGGGAAATCGGTGGTGGAGGTGATTTGTCAGGCAAATGGCTGGTGTTAGTACTTAAAATCAATCATCCTGACACCATGCTTGACATGGTGTCAGGATGATCAAATTCCATTATTTCAGTTACTACATTGTAATATATAGTGAAATAGTTCAACTCACCATCGTGCAAAATCAGTGGGACCTGAGCTTGTCACTTGCCACCAGATGCAGCTTGTCACTTGCCACCCATAGCCTGCCACCAGATGTAGCGTATCACTTTCCACAGTTGCCTGCCGCTAGATGCAGCATGTCACTTGCCACCAGCAGCCTGCCACCAGATACAGTGTGCCACTTGCTACCCACAGCCTGCCACCAGATACAATGTGGCAATTGCCACCAGATACAGTGTGCCACTTGCCACCAGCTCCCTGCCACCAGATACAGTGTGCCACTTGCCACCAGCAGCCTTCCATCAGATACAGTGTGCCACTTGCCAACCACAGCCTACCACCAGATACAGTGTGTCACTTACCACCAGCAGCCTTTCACCAGATAGTGTGCCACTTGCCACCAGCAGCCTTCCACCAGATAGTGTGCCACTTGCCACCAGCAGCCTGCCACCAGATACAGTGTGCCACTTGCCACCAGCAGCCTGCCATCAGATACAGTGTGCCACTTGCCACCAGCAGCCTGCCACCAGATACAGTGTGCCACTTGCTACCCACAGCCTGCCACCAGATACAATGTGGCAATTGCCACCAGATACAGTGTGCCACTTGCTAACAGCAGCCTTTCACCAGATACAGTGTGCCACTTGCTACCGACAGCCTGTCACCAGATACAGTGTGCCACTTGCCACCAGCAGCCTGCCACTAGATACAGTGTGCCACTTGCCACCAGATACATTGTGCCACTTGCCACCAGATACAGTGTGCCACTTGCCACCAGCAGCCTGCCACCAGATACAGTGTGTCACTTGCCACCAGCAGCCTGTCACCAGATACATTGTGCCACTTGCCACCAGATACAGTGTGCCACTTGCCACCAGCTCCCTGCCACCAGATACAGTGTGCCACTTGCCACCAGCAGCCTTCCATCAGATACAGTGTGCCACTTGCCAACCACAGCCTACCACCAGATACAGTGTGTCACTTACCACCAGCAGCCTTTCACCAGATAGTGTGCCACTTGCCACTTGCCACCAGCAGCCTTCCACCAGATAGTGTGCCACTTGCCACCAGCAGCCTGCCACCAGATACAGTGTGCCACTTGCCACCAGCAGCCTGCCATCAGATACAGTGTGCCACTTGCCACCAGCAGCCTGCCACCAGATACAGTGTGCCACTTGCCACCAGCAGCCTGCCATCAGATACAGTGTGCCACTTGCCACCAGCAGCCTGCCACCAGATACAGTGTGTCACTTGCCAACCACAGCCTATCACCAGATACAGTGTGTCACTTACCACCAGCAGCCTTTCACCAGATAGTGTGCCACTTGCCACTTGCCACCAGCAGCTTGCCACCAGATACAGTGTGCCACTTGCCACCAGCAGCCTGCCACCAGATACAGTGTGCCACTTGCCAACCACAGCCTACCACCAGATACAGTGTGCCACTTGCCACCGGCAGCCTGCCACCAGATACAGTGTGCCACTTGCCAACCACAGCCTACCACCAGATACAGTGTGCCACTTGCCACTAGCAGCCTGCCACCAGATACAGTGTGCCACTTGTCACCTGCAGCCTGTCACCAGATACAGTGTGCCACTTGTCACCTGCAGCCTGTCACCAGATACAGTGTGCCACTTGCCACTAGCAGCCTGTCACCAGATACTGTGTGCCACTTGCCACCAGCAGCCTGCCACCAGATACAGTGTGCCACTTGCCAACCACAGCCTACCACCCGATACAGTGTGCCACTTGCCACTAGCAGCCTGTCACCAGATACAGTGTGCCACTTGCCACTGACAGCCTGTCACCAGATACAGTGTGCCACTTGCCACTAGCAGCCTGCCACCAGATACAGTGTGCTACTTGCCACCAGCAGCCTGCCACCAGATACAGTGTGCCACTTGCCACTAGCAGCCTGCCACCAGATACAGTGTGCCACTTGCCACTAGCAGCCTGCCACCAGATACAGTGTGCCACTTGCCACTAGCAGCCTGCCACCAGATACAGTGTGCCACTTGCCACTAGCAGCCTGCCACCAGATACAGTGTGCCACTTGCCACTGACAGCCTGCCACCAGATACAGTGTGCCACTTGCCACTGACAGCCTGTCACCAGATACAGCGTGCCACTTGCCACTAGCAGCCTGCCACCAGATACAGTGTGCCACTTGCCACTAGCAGCCTGCCACCAGATACAGTGTGCTGGCTTAAATGGGCCGTTTGGCGCCAAACGACGTGCACGCGCGCGCATCGGCACGCACAGGCGCGCGCACCCGCACACCGGCACACACAACAGACCTGCCCGGGACACGCATGCCAGCACTGCAAGGAACGCGCACAGCGGAGCCCGCAGGAACGCGCGCGCCAACGCACGCCGACGCACACCACCGCGAGCACCCTGCCCGCCGAGGTACGCTCTCTGACAGTGCCCCCTCCTCAAGGGCCACCTCTGGATGCCTAGCTGGGCCAACCTGGTTGCGTGAGAGTCTTTAAAGGCTTGTAGCAATTCCTCAGCATGAAGATTACTTTCAGGCTCCCAGGAGTTATCCTCGGGTCCATACCCCTTCCACTTGATGAGATACTGGATCTGATTACGCCTTTTTCTGCAATCCAGGATTGCCTCGATTTCAAATTCCTCCTCGTTATTGATCATAATAGGCTCAGGTGGCTTGGCATTACGGTAATAGAAAGAATTAGGAACAACTGGTTTCAGAAGTGACACATGGAAAACCGGGTGTATTCTAAAAGAATCCGGCAGGTTGAGTTCATACGCAACGTCATTTACTTTCCTTTTTACCAGGAAGGGACCCATAAACTTAGGTCCCAGTTTCCTACAGGGACAAGCCATCTTCAGATTAGTTGTGGATAGCCACACTTGGGTACCAGGCTCTAGGATAAGTTCCCCACGTCTCTTCTTGTCAAACATCCTTTTAAAAGATGCCTGGGACTGGACCATGGTCTCCTGCAGAAGCTTACTATTGGTAGAGAAGAACTCCATTGTTTCAGTTACTGCAGGAAGGGCACATTCCGGGATAGAGCTGGGTAGGAAGGAGGGATTGAATCCATAGTTGGCAAAGAATGGCGTTTGGTTGATGGCTGAATGCAGAGAGTTGTTATACGAAAATTTTGTGACTGGTAACAGGGACACCCAGTCATCTTGAGAAAATGCTGAGAAGCAACGGAGGTATTGCTCCAGAGTTTGGTTAGTTCTCTCCGTCTGGCCATTTGTCTGGGGGTGATAGGCCGAAGAGAATGCCAGCTCAATTTTAAGAGCACCGCACAGTCCTTTCCAGAACCGGGAGGTGAACTGGACACCACGATCTGACACAATATTAGCGGGCACCCCATGTAGTCTCACTATTTCCTTGACAAAGATCTTCGCCGTTTCTACGGCCGTGGGTGTACCCTTTATGGGGAGGAAATGTGCCATTTTGGACAGTCTATCAATCACAACAAAGATAGTAGAGAAACTTTCGGATGGGGGTAGTTCTACGATGAAATCCATCGAGATCATTTTCCAGGGCCTGTCAGGAATTGGTAAGGGTTTCAATAAGCCCCAGGCCCTTGTGCGGTTACTCTTGCTCCGGGCACAAGTGTGGCAAGAACTGACATAATTCCTACAATCTTCAGTCAATTGTGGCCACCAAAAGGTGCGCTGCACCAGTTCAGTTGTCTTCCGGGCCCCGAAATGACCTGCCAGCTTGTGGTTGTGGCACAACTCCAGTACTGGCACCCTAAGATTCTCAGGAACCATGATCTTGCCTTCGTGCCAAAGCAACCCATCGCTTAGGCTGGTCCCAGTAGGTTGGGGAATTTCTGAGGAGGCTTGCCTTATTCTGGAGATTAAATTTCCCTGAAGAAGTAAAAAATTTCCCGCAGGCAGGATAGTGTCCGGAGGGGCGGTTTCTTTGGAGTCATGAAACATTCGTGACAATGCATCTGGTTTCACATTTTTAGAGCCAGGTCTGTAAGTGATGTGAAATAAGAAGCGGGAGAAGAAGAGTGCCCATCTGGCCTGTCGTGGTTTTAGTCTCTTGGCAGATCTCAAGTATTCCAAGTTTTTGTGGTCAGTATAGATTAGAATAGGATGTACAGCACCCTCCAGAAGATAGCGCCACTCCTCCAGAGCCGTCTTGATGGCCAAAAGCTCCCGATCTCCCACATCGTAATTCCTTTCAGACATAGAGAGTTTGCGAGAAAAGAACGCTATTGGGAACAGAAGAGCCTTGGGGCCCTGGCGTTGGGAGAGTACTGCCCCTACTGCAATTTCCGAGGCATCGACCTCTAGCACAAATGGCAGGGCAGGGTTAGGGTGCTTGAGGATAGAAGCTGAGGTGAACAGACCCTTTAATTTTTCAAAGGCCGATTGTGCCCTGGACGTCCAGCAGAATCGGATTCCCTGCTTTGTTAGTTCCGTAATGGGAGCAATGATTTTAGAAAAGTCTTTAATGAATTTCCTGTAAAAATTGGAAAATCCTACGAAGCGTTGGACCCCTTTCCTGTCTGTAGGTGCGGGCCAATCCAGGATGGCGGACACCTTTTGTGGGTCCATCTTAATACCTTCAACTGAAATGATGAGTCCCAGGAATTGGATACATTGGCGTTCAAACTCACATTTGTCGAGTTTAGCATATAGTCTGTGTTGCCTGAGCCGAGCAAGGACATTCCGGACGTGCCTGCGATGATCAGCCAAGGAAGAGGAAAAAATGAGAATGTCATCAAGGTAAACGATGATGTAGAGATCCAAAAATACCTGGAAAATGTCGTTCACAAAATGTTGGAATGTGGCTGGGGCGTTACAAAGACCGAAGGGCATAACGAGATACTCGAAATGCCCAAAACGAGTGCGAAAAGCGGTCTTCCACTCGTCTCCCTCTCGGATGCGGATTAGGTTATAGGCTCCGCGAAGATCCAATTTCGTGAAGACCCTTGCAGTTCCCAACCTTTGGAATAACTCAGGCACCAGGGGTAGCGGGTAGCGATTTTTAATCGTTATCCTGTTTAATTCTCGGTAGTCGATGCATGGTCGAAGAGAATAATCCTTCTTCTCTACAAAGAATAAGCCGGCACCGGCTGGGGAAGTGGACGGGCGGATAAACTTCTTCTTTAAATTTTCATCTAAATATTGCTTCAATGTGTCCAGCTCCTGCTCAGTCAATGGAAAGATCCTGCCGAAGGGTACCTCGGTTCCAGGTAGCAACTCTATAGGACAATCGTAGGACCTGTGTGGAGGTAGTATCTCTGCACCTTTCTTGCTGAATACATCCGAGAAATCTCGGTAGGGCTCTGGGATAGCTTGGAGCAGGTTGGCATCAGGATGTAAGCAGAGAAGCTGGGGAACCTCAAGGTCGGCTCGTTGCAGACAGTGTTGTTGACAGTACTCTGAGAGAAACTCAATACTTCCAGTAGCCCAGTTGATTTGGGGGTTGTGAACCTGCAGCCATGGCATTCCAAGAATGACTGGGAAGAGAGGTGAGGAGATAGCATCCAAACAGAGATATTCCCGGTGCTGAGGGCCCATAATAGCTTCTAAGGGAACGGTCTCTTGAATGACCGGGCCGGAACGGAGGGCAGAACCGTCTGCAAGATGAACAGCCAGGCTTTGGGTCTTGGGTCGAAGAGGTATGTCATGTTGAGCAGCAAAGGTCAGGTCGACGAAGCAACTGCAGGCTCCGGAGTCAATGATGACTGGAACTTGGATAGCCTTTCCGGGAAGCTGTAAAGTGACAGAGATAGTTAGATGCGTACTTGGTTTTGGCATAATAGTGGCACAGGTATCAACAGCGGGACGACACTTACGCGTCTTGTTGGGGCAAACGCTGGCGTAGTGCCCTGGTTCCCCACAGTAGAGACAAAGGTTATGAGCCCGTCTGCGTAACTTCTCTTCAGGAGTCAAAGAGGGACGAAGCAGGCCAAGCTGCATGGGTTCTGGAACATCAAAAGCTGGAACAGGTGGTGGAGCGGAGGGCCTACTGGGAGGACTGGGAACTTGTGGGAGCATCCAGGTGGGACGAAAGGTACTGGTGGATCTTTCGGTGCGTCGTTCTCTCAGCCTACGGTCAATCTGAATGGACAGGTTGACTAATTCTTCCAAAGTCTGAGGCACCCCGACCCGTGCTAGCTCATCCTTGAGTGGATCAGACAAGCCCATCCTAAACTGGTGGCGCAGGGCTGCATCGTTCCACGCCGTATCAGAGCTCCAGCGCCTGAATTCGACAGCGTAGTCCTCTGCCGCTCGACGGCCTTGATGGAGGGAGTGCAGGGTGGCTTCGGCAGTTGCAGTTAGCTGAGGGTCTTCGTAAAGTTGCAACATTGCCACAAAGAAGGCATCCAGACTCTCCAAGGCGTCAGACTTTTGCTCCAAGAGTCGGTGGACCCAGGTTTGAGGTTCACCTGATAACAAGGAGATGACGAAGCCCACCTTAGTGGCCTCTAGAGAGAAGGTGCGTGGCTGGAGAGCGAAATAGAGACCACATGCATTCCGGAAAGCACGATACTTGCTACGGTCTCCGAAGAACCTTTCTGGTATTGGTACTTTGGGCTCTGGAGGGAGCATGACTACGGAGGGTGCTGAGGTTGCGGCTGTGGCCTCCTGTGGACCGGTGGGTGCAGATAGGGCCTGTACACGTTCTTCCAGTTTGGTATAACCCTCTTGTAAGCTTTTCACCGCTTGGGTTTATCCCGCCAGATGTCTGCAAAGCTCATCCATAGGGGAGGCCCCCTGCCCGGACTTGGTCATGGCTGCCTGATACTGTCAGGCTCCTACTTACCAGACCGGTGAGTCCGCTTGGGCAGAAGGTAGGCTCCCTTATGCGTCCGACTCGCGGCCCCTGGTAAAGTAAACAGAAGGCACAGGAGTGCGGAGTGGTATGAGAGCCTGTTTGCAACAGTCCAGATACTGAAGGATGAGCAGGTAAGATGGCTGGAGCTGACTGGAACACAGGCAACAAGACTGAGCAGGATGGTCAGGAGACAGGCTGGGTTCGGCAACAGACAGGCAGTTGAGGTACAGTGGAGCAGGCAAACGGATAGTCAGACAGGCAGAGGTCAGGTGCAGGCAGAGTTCAATGGGAGGTTCAGGAGACAAGGCCGGGTCGTCAGGATATCAGGATCAACACAGGTACAAGGGTCAGGCACTAAGGACAGCAAAGCTGTTGATCAGGCAGCACTGATCACAGAGGGAAGCCGGCTTAAATGGGCCAAACGACGTGCACGCGCGCGCACCGGCACGTGCAGGCGCACGCACCTGCACACGCCCGCGCGCGCCCCCGCACACCGGCACACACAACAGACCTGCTCGGGACACGCATGCCAGCACTGCAAGGAACGCGCACAATGGAGCCCGCAGGAACGCGCGTGCCAACGCGCGCCGACGCGCCCCGACGCACACCACCGCGAGCACCCTGCCCGCCGAGGTACGCTCTCTGACAGGAGGACTTTCTTCTAAGTTTTTCTTCAATATCTTTCATCATTGGTTGAACATTGTTTTTATGTTGATCTTTTAGCGCTACACATAATTTTTTTTTAGTTTTACTGTCATATGCCCATATCCTATTGGCCATGTTAGCTGCTTATTCCTCTTTCTTGGCAGCGCAGAATTACTTGTTATCCTTCTTAGTCCGAACTTTGCCTCCTTGTTTGCCATGGCCAGACATTGTGAGATTTTTGTCGCAAGGTAAGCTGGGTTCCACAAGCCCATAGTGACTCCCGTCACATAATTACTAATGAAATTCATCTCAACCTTGTATACACTGATAAACAATTGAGGTTAGATTGATTAGCTATTGCGTCTAAGGGATGTTTAACCACTTTCATGTATTCACGATTCACAGCCACATCTTTTGCCCACTATTTAATTTTAATGAGGTAAGGCTCCATGTACTGGTAGCTGTAGCTATAATCGTTTTTAGCAGGGGTTTTCCAGGGCCATAAAATGTTTCAGGAATTCTCCCGGTTCTGGTAGCTGGAGCTATAGTAGGGGTTCCTTGGGGCCAAAAATTATTTCAGGAGTTCCTTCTGGGTAAAAAAAGGTAGAGAAGGGCTGATCTTGTATGATAAAAGTCCCTCCGTATCTAGAAAGACTCAATGGCAAGACCCCCCCCCCAACTTACTGAAGGACCCTCCAGGATGGGGTGAAGGTAATGAAATGTAGGGCAGGCAAAAGAGGTCTCTTGACTTTTGATGAAGGTTGCTTGGCCCATCAGAACTTTACTAATTAATGAGTTGTCTAATTACTAATTAAACTCATCTTGACCTTGTATACACTGATAAACCATTCAGATTAGATTGATCAGCTATTGCGGCTGAGGCATATTAGCTGTTTTCAGGAATCCTCCCGTCTCTGGTAGCTGTAGCTATAGTAGGGGTTCCTTGGGGCCAACAATTATTTCAGGAGTTCCTTCTGGGTAAAAAAAAAAAAAGATAGAGAAGCGCTGATCTTGTATGATAAAAGTCCCTCCGTATCTAGGAAGACTCACTGGCAAAATGGCAAGACTCCCCCCCCAACTTACTGAAGGACCCTCCAGTATGGGGTGAAGGTAATGAGATGTAGGGCAGATTCCAGCTAAGTTTTGCTGCCTTCGGGTTCAGGCAAAAGTGGTCTCTTGACTTTTGATGAAGGTTGCTTGGCCCATCAGAACTTTACTAATTAATGAGTTGTCTAATTACTAATTAAACTCATCTTGACCTTGTATACACTGATAAACCATTCAGATTAGATTGATCAGCTATTGCGGCTGAGGGATATTAGCTGTTTTCAGGCATCCTCCCATCTCTGGTACAGTAGCTGTAGCTATAGTAGGGGTTCCATGGGGCCAACAATTATTTCAGGAGTTCCTTCTGGGTAAAAAAAAAAGGTAGAGAAGCGTTGATCTTGTATGATAAAAGTCCCTCCATGTCTAGCAAAACTCACTGACAAAATAATGCAGAATAACACCCCAATGTACAGAGAAACCCCCCTTCCTTCCCCCTCGGGGGGGGGGGGGGGGGGGGGCGGTAGTGAGACGTAAAGCAAGTTTCCAATCAAGTTTTTTCTGCTTCAGGTTGAAGCCAAGGAAGTCTCTTAGCTTTAGACGAGGGTTGCTTGGCCCATCAGATATTTCTCTTCACTAATTAATGAATGATATAATTGCTAATTAAACTCTTCCCGACCTTGAATACGCAGAAAAACGAATGAGATTAGATTGATCGGCTATTACGGCGGAGGCGTGTTTAGCCGATTTCATGTATTCGCTGTATTTGCCAGCTGTCTAAATTTAATGAGGAATGGCTCAGTGCGCCGCAAGAATTATTAAAAGGACGCAGGCCCCGTGGATGCTGCGAACGTGGCTTTCATCACTATTGCTCATATGAAATGAGTCAAATTGATTTAAAAAATGTATTTCCTGTGGGATTGGAAGAGATCAGATCAACTAGAAGCATCAACAAGTATCTTTTCAATTATTTCTACACGGTAAAAATGATTTTACTTAACATTTCTACTCGGGTGAGTCATAGAACGGCACTTATCAATGGAATGACTTCTACTGGTGGAGGCAGAGACTGCCAACTGCAACACGACACTGTCAGTGCCCCAGGTTGGAGATAGCTGTGCATTTACAAAACAAATTTAGACAAATGGCAAATGCGGGTACATTTAGTATGCAGGTGTTGAATGGTTTTAATATGAAGGGCCAGTTCACATTGCATGCAGTCCAGGGAGTTTTTGTTCTGTATGAAAAAAAAAACCGCATGGAAAGAAGCAGGGCCAGATTAAGAGCATCATGGGCCTGGTGCTGAGGATTTCGGTGGGCCTTTTTATGGAAACAAAATGAAAATGCAAACAATTTTTCGCTAAAACGAATTAAATATACTCTCACCAGTAATACCAGCTGTGCAGCCTCTGAACAGCAGCAACACCACCAATACCACCTGCTATGCAGTCTCTCACCAGCAGCAACATAGGGAGACCACATTTCCAAACTGTCATTCAGAGACAACCCCCTCTTCTCAAAAAAAGATGAGGGTGGGGGATGTAGTCTCGGGGGTTGGCAGGGAAATCGGTGGTGGAGGTGATTTGTCAGGCAAATGGCTGGTGTTAGTACTTAAAATCAATCATCCTGACACCATGCTTGACATGGTGTCAGGATGATCAAATTCCATTATTTCAGTTACTACATTGTAATATATAGTGAAATAGTTCAACTCACCATCGTGCAAAATCAGTGGGACCTGAGCTTGTCACTTGCCACCAGATGCAGCTTGTCACTTGCCACCCATAGCCTGCCACCAGATGTAGCGTATCACTTTCCACAGTTGCCTGCCGCTAGATGCAGCATGTCACTTGCCACCAGCAGCCTGCCACCAGATACAGTGTGCCACTTGCTACCCACAGCCTGCCACCAGATACAATGTGGCAATTGCCACCAGATACAGTGTGCCACTTGCCACCAGCTCCCTGCCACCAGATACAGTGTGCCACTTGCCACCAGCAGCCTTCCATCAGATACAGTGTGCCACTTGCCAACCACAGCCTACCACCAGATACAGTGTGTCACTTACCACCAGCAGCCTTTCACCAGATAGTGTGCCACTTGCCACCAGCAGCCTTCCACCAGATAGTGTGCCACTTGCCACCAGCAGCCTGCCACCAGATACAGTGTGCCACTTGCCACCAGCAGCCTGCCATCAGATACAGTGTGCCACTTGCCACCAGCAGCCTGCCACCAGATACAGTGTGCCACTTGCTACCCACAGCCTGCCACCAGATACAATGTGGCAATTGCCACCAGATACAGTGTGCCACTTGCTAACAGCAGCCTTTCACCAGATACAGTGTGCCACTTGCTACCGACAGCCTGTCACCAGATACAGTGTGCCACTTGCCACCAGCAGCCTGCCACTAGATACAGTGTGCCACTTGCCACCAGATACATTGTGCCACTTGCCACCAGATACAGTGTGCCACTTGCCACCAGCAGCCTGCCACCAGATACAGTGTGTCACTTGCCACCAGCAGCCTGTCACCAGATACATTGTGCCACTTGCCACCAGATACAGTGTGCCACTTGCCACCAGCTCCCTGCCACCAGATACAGTGTGCCACTTGCCACCAGCAGCCTTCCATCAGATACAGTGTGCCACTTGCCAACCACAGCCTACCACCAGATACAGTGTGTCACTTACCACCAGCAGCCTTTCACCAGATAGTGTGCCACTTGCCACTTGCCACCAGCAGCCTTCCACCAGATAGTGTGCCACTTGCCACCAGCAGCCTGCCACCAGATACAGTGTGCCACTTGCCACCAGCAGCCTGCCATCAGATACAGTGTGCCACTTGCCACCAGCAGCCTGCCACCAGATACAGTGTGCCACTTGCCACCAGCAGCCTGCCATCAGATACAGTGTGCCACTTGCCACCAGCAGCCTGCCACCAGATACAGTGTGTCACTTGCCAACCACAGCCTATCACCAGATACAGTGTGTCACTTACCACCAGCAGCCTTTCACCAGATAGTGTGCCACTTGCCACTTGCCACCAGCAGCTTGCCACCAGATACAGTGTGCCACTTGCCACCAGCAGCCTGCCACCAGATACAGTGTGCCACTTGCCAACCACAGCCTACCACCAGATACAGTGTGCCACTTGCCACCGGCAGCCTGCCACCAGATACAGTGTGCCACTTGCCAACCACAGCCTACCACCAGATACAGTGTGCCACTTGCCACTAGCAGCCTGCCACCAGATACAGTGTGCCACTTGTCACCTGCAGCCTGTCACCAGATACAGTGTGCCACTTGTCACCTGCAGCCTGTCACCAGATACAGTGTGCCACTTGCCACTAGCAGCCTGTCACCAGATACTGTGTGCCACTTGCCACCAGCAGCCTGCCACCAGATACAGTGTGCCACTTGCCAACCACAGCCTACCACCCGATACAGTGTGCCACTTGCCACTAGCAGCCTGTCACCAGATACAGTGTGCCACTTGCCACTGACAGCCTGTCACCAGATACAGTGTGCCACTTGCCACTAGCAGCCTGCCACCAGATACAGTGTGCTACTTGCCACCAGCAGCCTGCCACCAGATACAGTGTGCCACTTGCCACTAGCAGCCTGCCACCAGATACAGTGTGCCACTTGCCACTAGCAGCCTGCCACCAGATACAGTGTGCCACTTGCCACTAGCAGCCTGCCACCAGATACAGTGTGCCACTTGCCACTAGCAGCCTGCCACCAGATACAGTGTGCCACTTGCCACTGACAGCCTGCCACCAGATACAGTGTGCCACTTGCCACTGACAGCCTGTCACCAGATACAGCGTGCCACTTGCCACTAGCAGCCTGCCACCAGATACAGTGTGCCACTTGCCACTAGCAGCCTGCCACCAGATACAGTGTGCCACTTGCCACTGACAGCCTGCCACCAGATACAGTGTGCCACTTGTCACCTGCAGCCTGCCACCAGATACAGTGTGCCACTGACAGCCTGTCACCAGATACAGCGTGTCACTTGCCACCAGCAGCCTGCCACTCCCTCCAGGACTCTTCCAGGATGGGTAGAAGGGACAGGGCCAGCATAGTCAAACAAATCCCTGAAGCCCCCACCCCTCCTGATCTGGGATGGTATGGCTGTGTGTAAAATGAATGCCAGGAGTATTGATCAGACCAAGTTCTATAGAGGGGGGTGTGTACAGCCTTTGGGCTCACACTGGTTTGCTGCAGTTTGGCCGCACTGCTTGTGTATCTGCAGTTTTAGCTTGCAGTCCTATTGATTTTGGTGCGCTTTCAGAAAAAACATGCAACCTAATAGAAATCAATAGGACTGTGGGTAAAACGCAGGAAAACTGCGGATACACCAGCAATGGGCCAAAACACAGCAAAGCAGTGTGAACATAACTAAAAGCACAAGGAGCCGAGTCTACATATTGACTGCAGTTATAAGAGCCATTGCTGAAGATAAAGGTAAAAGAGGGGGAGAGAAGGGAGATAAGAGTCCAGTCACTGAGCTCACACTTGGATGGGAAGCTTATCACTCAGATATCTGTTCACCTTCTATCTGCCGGTGTCTTGTCGAATTCAGTCCCCTATCATATAGTGTCCTCCCTGTACTGCGCAGGCGCAGTACAGGGAGGACAAGGAGACGCCGAAAGTCTCCGAAGTTCAACAGCTGATCGTCAGCTGTACACGGCGCCTGCGCATTTATTCTTACCCTATGTCCAGGATCATTCCCCACTATCCAAGTGGACATAGAGTTAGAATAAATATTTGCCGAGCGCAGCGAGGCCGTGCCCGAAGCGTGGCGAGCGAAGCGAGCCCGCGAGGGGCCCTCTTACACTGCCATCGCTAACAGGTGCCCGAGCGCCGTGTACAGCTGATGGTCAGCTGATCAACTTCGGGCATTTTCGGCATCTCCTTCTCCTCCGTACTGCGCAGGCGTTGCGCCTGCGCAGTACGATGCGGACACTATTTGATAGGAGGACTCTATATGGCAGAACACCGGCTGCAGTTGCTCTGTTCATAATTTCCCAACCCACACGGCTCCTTCACTGCACACAGAGAGAGAGGAGAGAGAGGAGGGGAAGGCAGAGCCATTTGTGTAGGGGGGGAACTGTGCACTGTGACACTATACTAAACACAGTGAGCCAACACAGATGCAGCCAGACACCCCTCCATTTACACACAGCTTCTCCTGTCCCATAGACGTTTATGGGCAGGAGAAATTGGGCTTATATTGCGGGCTGGGAGGGCCGATTTTAAGGCAGGGGCCTGGAGCTGCAGCTCCATCAGCCCCTATGTTAATCCGGCCCTGGAAAGAAGTAGGTTATAGGATTTCCAATGGCATAGTTCACACCAGTGTGGTCAGTTCCAGGGCTTTTCCCGTTCAGGAATAAAGAAAGCAGAACTTGCTGCATTTTTCCCAGCACTGGACTGGAACGCAGTGAGACGCATCAAAAATGCACTGAAACGCACTGGAATGCATCAAAAACGCACTGAACCCTAGTTTAGTGGGGGAAAAAAAACAGGAAAAAAAAGCACCTGGAATGCATCCGGAAACGCATCAAAAACGTACCAAAAACGCACCGGAATGCACCAAAACTGCGTTAAAAACGGATCTGGAGTTCGTTTTTGTGGAAGGAAGGAAGAAAGGAAGGGGAAGGAAGGGGAAGGAAGGGAAAGGAAGGAAGGAAGGAAGGGGAAGGGGAAGGAAGGAGAAGGAGAATGAAGGAAGGAAGAAAGAGGGGAGGGAGAAGGGGAATGAATGAAGGAAGGAATGGAGAAGGGAAAGGGTGGAAGGGGAATGAAGCAAGGAAGGAAGGAAGGAATTGGGGAAGGGGAATGAAGGAAGGAAGGGGGAAGGGGAATGGAGGAAGGAAGGAAGGAAGGAAGGAAGGAAGGAAGGAAGGAAGGAAGGAAGGAAGGAAGGAAGGAAGGGGGAAGGAGAATGAAGGAAGGAAGAAAGGGGGAGGGGAAAGGGGGGAAGAAGAGAAGGGGAATGAATGAAGGAAGGAAGGGGGAAGGAGGCAAGAGGAGTGAAGAAAGGAAGGAAGAAAGGGGGAAGGTGAATGAAGGAAGGAAGGGGAATGGAAGTGGGAAGGGGATGGAGGAAGGGAGGGGGAAGGGGAATGGGGGAAGGAAGGAAGGAAGGAAGGAAGGGAGGGAGGGGGAAGGAGAATGAAGGAAGGAAGGAAGGAAGCAGGAAGGGGAATGGAGGAAAGGAAGGAAGGAAAGGGGAAGGAGAATGAAGGAAGGAAGAAAGGGGGAGGGGAAGGGGGGGGAAGGGGAGAAGGGGAATGAATGAAGGAAGGAAGGGGGGAAGAGGAAGGAAGGAAGGAAGGAAGGAAGGAAGGAAGGAAGGAAGGAAGGAAGGAAGGAAGGAAGGAAGGAAGGAAGGAAGGAAGGAAGGAAGGAAGAGGGAAGGGGAATGAAGGAAGGAAGGGGGAAGGGGGAGTTGAAGGTGAAGAGAATGGGAAAGGAGGAGCTGATAAGATGGGAGGAGAGGAGACAGGAGAGGAAACAAAGGCGAAGAGAGAAGTGGAAGCAATGCTGGGACAATGTCAGCGCCCAGGGCAAAGATGACATACGGCGCACCATGCATCTCCCCACCCCCAAAATTGTATGAGCATTATGTGTTAGCAAAATCAACCCCCCCCCCGCCCCACCCATATAAAATTTAAAACTAATCTTCACATTTACCCCATAAATTTCCTTTGCAGTCAAAATTCTCTCAAATTTCCCCTCTTCCAGTACAAATCCCACCACTCACCTCTGAGCATAAATCCCCCCCCCCCAATACCCCACTCTCAGAACAAATCACCCCCCCCAAAGCCCTTCTTCTAGCACTATTGCCCCCCTCCAATGTTCCCACCTAGCACAAATCCCCCCAATAATCCCTACTAGCACAATCCCCCCCCCCCCAAAAAAAATCCCCTTCCTAACAGAAATCCAAACCCCTAGTACAAACCCTCCCCTCCAAATCACTTCATCTAGCACAGCCCCCCAAATCCCCACCGCTTCCAGGGCAGTTTCCCCTCCCGCCCACCCCTTGTCTTGAATGGAAGAGAGGAGGGGGGGAGACAAAAGGGGAAAACAGACGTGAGAGGGAAGGGAGGAAGAGGGAAAGAGAGAAGTGAGAGGGAAGGGAGGAAGAGGGAAAGAGAGGGGTGAGAGGGAAGGGAGGAAGAGGGAAAGAGAGAGGTGAGAGGGAAGGGAGGAAGGAGAAAGAGAGAAGTGAGAGGGAAGGGAGGAAGAGGGAAAGAGAGAAGTGAGAGGGAAGGGAGGAAGAGGGAAAGAGGAAGTGAGAGGGAAGGGAGGAAGAGGGAAAGAGAGGGGTGAGAGGGAAGGGAGGAAGAGGGAAAGAGAGAGGTGAGAGGGAAGGGAGGAAGAGGGAAAGAGAGAAGGTGAGAGGGAAGGGAGGAAGAGGAAGAGAAAAGGGAGAGGGAAGGGAGAGGGAAGAGGAAAGAGAGAGGAAGGGAGGAAGAGGGAAAGAGAGAAGTGAGG
>JBBGZY010003236.1:0-111635 GCA_037952925.1 Lithobates clamitans
AGAAGGTTGGGGGGGGGGGGGGGTGTGATATGGAGAAGGTGGAGGGGCTGGGTGTAATATGGAGAAGGTTGGGGGGGGCTGGGTGTAATATGGAGAAGGTGGGGGGGGCTGGGTGTAATATGGAGAAGGTTGGGGGGGGCTGGGTGTAATATGGAGAAGGTTGGGGGCGCTGGGTGCATTATGGAGTTGGGGGGGGGGGCTGGGTGTGATATGGAGAAGGTTGGGGGGGGGGGCTGGGTGTGATATGGAGAAGGTTGGGGGGGGGGCTGGGTGTAATATGGAGAAGGTTGGGGGCGCTGGGTGCATTATGGAGTTGGGGGGGGGGGGGCTGGGTGTGATATGGAGAAGGTTGGGGGGGGGGGGCTGGGTGTGATATGGAGAAGGTTGGGGGGGGGGGCTGGGTGTGATATGGAGAAGGTTGGGGGGGGGGGCTGGGTGTGATATGGAGAAGGTTGGGGGGGATGTGATATGGAGAAGGTTGGGGGGGGGGGGCTGGGGTGTGATATGGAGAAGGTTGGGGGGCGGGGCTGGGTGTGATATGGAGAAGGTTGGGGGGGGGGCTGGGTGTGATATGGAGAAGGTTGCGGGTGCTGGGTGTGATATGGAGAAGGTTGGGGGGGGGGGGTGTGATATGGAGAAGGTGGAGGGGCTGGGTGTAATATGGAGAAGGTGGGGGGGGGCTGGGTGTAATATGGAGAAGGTTGGGGCGGGCTGGGTGTAATATGGAGAAGGTTGGGGGCGCTGGGTGCATTATGGAGTTGGGGGGGGGGGGCTGGGTGTGATATGGAGAAGGTTGGGGGGGGGCTGGGTGTGATATGGAGAAGGTTGGGGGGGGGGCTGGGTGTGATATGGAGAAGGTTGGGGGCGCTGGGTGCATTATGGAGTTGGGGGGGGGGGCTGGGTGTGATATGGAGAAGGTTGGGGGGGGGGGCTGGGTGTGATATGGAGAAGGTTGGGGGGGGGCTGGGTGTGATATGGAGAAGGTTGGGGGCGCTGGGTGCATTATGGAGTTGGGGGGGGGGGGGGCTGGGTGTGATATGGAGAAGGTTGGGGGGGGGCTGGGTGTGATATGGAGAAGGTTGGGGGGGGGCTGGGTGTGATATGGAGAAGGTTGGGGGGGGGCTGGGTGTGATATGGAGAAGGTTGGGGGGGGTGTGATATGGAGAAGGTTGGGGGGGGGGGGCTGGGGTGTGATATGGAGAAGGTTGGGGGGCGGGGCTGGGTGTGATATGGAGAAGGTTGGGGGGGGGGCTGGGTGTGATATGGAGAAGGTGCGGGTGCTGGGTGTGATATGGAGAAGGTTGGGGGGGGGGGGTGTGATATGGAGAAGGTGGAGGGGCTGGGTGTAATATGGAGAAGGTGGGGGGGGCTGGGTGTAATATGGAGAAGGTTGGGGGGGCTGGGTGTAATATGGAGAAGGTTGGGGGGGGCTGGGTGTGATATGGAGAAGGTTGGGGGGCTGGGTGTAATATGGAGAAGGTTGGGGGGGGGGTGCTGGGTGTGATATGGAGAAGGTGGGGGGGCTGGGTGTGATATGGAGAAGGTTGGGGGGCGGGGCTGGGTGTGATATGGAGAAGGTTGGGGGGGGGGCTGGGTGTAATATGGAGAAGGTTGGGGGGGCTGGGTGTGATATTGAGAAGGTTGGGGGGGCTGGGTGTGATATGGAGAAGGTTGGGGGGGGCTGGGTGTGATATGGAGAAGGTTGGGGGGGGGCTGGGTGTGATATGGAGAAGGTTGGGGGGGGGCTGGGTGTGATATGGAGAAGGTTGGGGGGGGGGGCTGGGTGTGATATGGAGAAGGTTGGGGGGGCTGGGTGTGATATGGAGAAGGTTGGGGAGGCTGGGTGTGATATGAAGAATGTGGGGGGGGGGGGGGCTGGGTGTAATATGGAGAAGGTTGCGGGTGCTGGGTGTGATATGAAGAAGGTGGGGGGGGCTGGGTGTAATATGGAGAAGGGGGGGGGGGGCTGGGTGTGATATGGAGAAGGTTGGGGGGGGGTGATATGGAGAAGGTTGGGGGGGGGGCTGGGTGCGATATGGAGAAGGTTGGGGAGGCTGGGTGTGATATGAAGAATGTGGGGGGGGGGGGGGCTGGGTGTAATATGGAGAAGGTTGCGGGTGCTGGGTGTGATATGAAGAAGGTGGGGGGGGCTGGGTGTAATATGGAGAAGGGGGGGGGGGCTGGGTGTGATATGGAGAAGGTTGGGGGGGGGTGATATGGAGAAGGTTGGGGGGGGGGCTGGGTGCGATATGGAGAAGGTTGGGGGGGGGCTGGGTGCGATATGGAGAAGGTTGGGGGGGGGCTGGGTGCGATATGGAGAAGGTTGGGGGGGCTGGGTGTGATTCGGTCAAGGTTGGGGGGGCTGGGTGTCATCTGGAGAAGGTTGGGGGGCTGGGGTGTGATTCGGACAAGGTGGGGGGGGGGGCTGGGTGTCATCTGGAGAAGGTTGGGGGGCTGGGGTGTGATTCGGACAAGGTGGGGGGGGGGGCTGGGTGTGATCTGGAGAAGGTTGGGGGGGGCTGGGTGTGATTCGGACAAGGTTGGGGGGGGGCTGGGTGTGATCTGGAGGAGATTGGGGGGGGGGCTGGGTGTAATATGGAGAAGGTCGGGGAGGCTGGGTGTAATATGGAGAGGTTGGGGGGGCTGGGTGTGATATGGAGAAGGTTGGGGGGGCTGGGTGTGATATGGAGAAGGTTGGGGGGGGCTGGGTGTGATATGGAGAAGGTTGGGGGGGGCTGGGTGTAATATGGAGAAGGTTGGGGAGGCTGGGTGTGATATGAAGAAGGTGGGGGGGGCTGGGTGTAATATGGAGAAGGTGGGGGGGGGCTGGGTGTAATATGGAGAAGGTTGCGGGTGCTGGGTGTGATATGAAGAAGGTGGGGGGGGGGGGCTGGGTGTGATATGGAGAAGGTTGGGGGGGGGGGTGATATGGAGAAGGTTGGGGGGGGGCTGGGTGCGATATGGAGAAGGTTGGGGGGGGGGGCTGGGTGCGATATGGAGAAGGTTGGGGGGGGGCTGGGTGCGATATGGAGAAGGTTGGGGGGGGGGGCTGGGTGCGATATGGAGAAGGTTGGGGGGGGGGCTGGGTGCGATATGGAGAAGGTTGGGGGGGGGGGCTGGGTGCGATATGGAGAAGGTTGGGGGGGCTGGGTGCGATATGGAGAAGGTTGGGGGCTGGGTGCGATATGGAGAAGGTTGGGGGGGCTGGGTGTGATTCGGTCAAGGTTGGGGGGGGGCTGGGTGTCATCTGGAGAAGGTTGGGGGGCTGGGGTGTGATTCGGACAAGGTGGGGGGGGGGGGCTGGGTGTCATCTGGAGAAGGTTGGGGGGCTGGGGTGTGATTCGGACAAGGTGGGGGGGGGGGCTGGGTGTGATCTGGAGAAGGTTGGGGGGGGCTGGGTGTGATTCGGACAAGGTTGGGGGGGGCGGCTGGGTGTGATCTGGAGGAGATTGGGGGGGGGGGCTGGGTGTGATTCGGACAAGGTTGGGGGGGGGGGGATGGGTGTGATCTGTAGAAGGTTGGGGGGGGCTGGGTGTAATATGGAGAAGGTTGGGGGGGGGGGTGTGATATGGAGAAGGTTTGGGGGGCTGGGTGTGATATGGAGAAGGTTGGGGGGGGGCTGGGTGCGATATGGAGAAGGTTGGGGGGGGGCTGGGTGCGATATGGAGAAGGTTGGGGGGGCTGGGTGCGATATGGAGAAGGTTGGGGGGGCTGGGTGTGATCTGAAGAAGGTTGGAGGGGGGCTAGGTGCTATCTGGAGAAGGTTGGGGGGGGGTGGGGTGTTATATTGAGAAGGTTGGGGGGGCTGGGTGTGAGATGGACAAGGTTGGGGGGGCAGGGTGTGTTCTTGAGAAGGTTGGGGGGGGTTGGGTGTGATACTGAGAAGGTTGAGGGGGCTTGGGTGTGATCTGAAGAAGGTTGGAGGGGGCTAGGTGCTGTCTGGAAAAGGTTGGGGGGGCTGGGGTGTGATATGGAGAAGGTTGGGGGGGGCTGGGTATGATCTGGAGAAGGTTGGGGGGCTGGGGTGTGATTCGGACAAGGTTCGGGGGGCTGGGTGTCATCTGGAGAAGGTTAGGGGGCTGGGGTGTGATTCGGACAAGGTTGGGGGGGGGCTGGGTGTCATCTGGAGAAGGTTGGGGGCTGGGGTGTGATTTGGACAAGGTTGGGGGGGGCTGGGTGTCATCTGGAGAAGGTTGGGGGGCTGGGGTGTGATTCGGGCAAGGTTGGGGGGGGGGGCTGGGTGTGATCTGGAGAACTTTGGGGTGGGGGCTGGGTGTGATTCGGACAAGGTTGGGGGGGGTGGGTGTGATCTGGAGAAGGTTGGGGGGGGGGGCTGGGTGTGAGCTGGAGAAGATTGGGGGGGGGGGCTGGGTGTGATCTGGAGAAGATTGGGGGGGGGGGGCTGGGTGTGATCTGGAGAAGGTTGGGGGGGGGGGCTGGGTGTGATTCGGACAAGGTTGGGGGGGGGGCTGGGTGTGATCTGGAGGAGATTGGGGGGGCTGGGTGTGATCTGGAGAAGGTTGGGGGGGGGGGGGGGGGCTGGGGTGTGATCTGGAGAAGGTTGGGGTGGGGGGGCTGGGTGTGTTCTGGAGGAGATTGGGGGGGCTGGGTGTGATCTGGAGAAGATTGGGGGGGCTGGGTGTGATCTGGAGAAGGTTGGGGGGGGGCTGGGTGTGATCTGGAGGAGATTGGGGGGGGCTGGGTGTGATCTGGAGAAGGTTGGGGGGGGGGCTGGGTGTGTTCTGGAGGAGATTGGGGGGGCTGGGTGTGATCTGGAGGAGATTGGGGGGGGGGGCTGGGTGTGATCTGGAGAAGATTGGGGTGAGGTAGGGGGATAAGGCCAGGCGTGGTAGGTGTGGGAGGGGTATATGTGGCCTGGAGGTGCGGTATGAAGAAGTTTGGGGGAGGGGGGGTTTAGGGGGGTCAGGCAGTGCAGAATTGCCGATGAACCCCTCACTGTCTGTAGACCTGAGCCTCTCCCCTCTCTCCTTCCAGCGAGACAGAATAATTGGCCCCCGTTGCCCTCCTTCTGCCCCGTCCAGCCATGCTTCTACCAGGACATCAGTGTGGACATCCCACAGGACTTCCAGAAGACGGTGAAGATCATGTACTATGTGTGGCTGGGTGAGCGCTCTGATCTCTCCTCCTGTCTTCTCCCAATAATGAAGGAACTGCCGGACCTATTGGTGGAGGGATTTTTATTTTGGCCCCTCCCCTTATTCTGATTGGTTGTGGCGTTTTCTGTCTCTCCCTCCATACAGTCAGTGCGGGAACATTATTCCTCAACTTCCTGGCGTGTTTGGCTTGGTTCATCACGGACGGTACACAGGGCTCCGGGTTCGGCATGTCCATCCTGTGGATTATCCTCTTCACCCCGTGCTCCTTCATCTGCTGGTACCGACCTCTCTACAAGGCCTTCAGGTACGTACCCCCGGTGTCTGTGAGCGGGTCGTCCCGGGATGGGGTGTGGTGGTCCCCACTATGACTTCTGTCTGTGAGCGGGCTCTCTGCCGCGGTCTGTCCCGGGATGGGGTGTGGTGGTCCCCACTATGACCTCTGTCTGTGAGCGGGCTCTCCGCCGCAGGCCTGTCCCGGGATGGGGTGTGGTGGTCCCCACTATGACCTATGTCTGTGAGCAGGCTCTCCGCCGCAGGCCTGTCCCGGGATGGTGTGTGGTGGTCCCCACTATGACTTCTGTCTGTGAGCGGGCTCTCTGCCGCGGTCTGTCCCGGGACGGGGTGTGGTGGCCCCCACATCACTTCTGTCTGTGAGCGGGCTCTCTGCCGCGGTCTGTCCCGGGATGGGGTGTGGTGGTCCCCACTATGACCTCTGTCTGTCTGTGAGATGGCTCTCCGCCGCAGGCCTGTCCCGGGATGGGGTGTGGTGGTCCCCACTATGACTTCTGTCTGTGAGCGGGCTCTCTGCCGCGGTCTGTCCCGGGATGGGGTGTGGTGGTCCCCACTATGACCTATGTCTGTGAGCAGGCTCTCCGCCGCAGGCCTGTCCCGGGATGGGGTGTGGTGGTCCCCACTATGACTTATGTCTGTGAGCGGGCTCCCTGCCGCCGTCTGTCCCGGGATGGGGTGTGGTGGTCCCCACTATGACCTCTGTCTGTCTGTGAGATGGCTCTCTGCCGCAGGCCTGTCCTGGGATGGGGTGTGGTGGTCCCCACTATGACCTCTATCTGTGAGCGGGCTCTCCGCCGCAGGCCTGTCCCGGGATGGGGTGTGGTGGTCCCCACTATGACCTCTGTCTGTGAGCGGGCTCTCTGCCGCGGCCTGTCCCGGGATGGGGTGTGGTGGTCCCCACTATGACCTATGTCTGTGAGCAGGCTCTCCGCCGCAGGCCTGTCCCGGGATGGGTGTGGTGGTCCCCACTATGACTTCTGTCTGTGAGCGGGCTCTCCGCCGCAGGCCTGTCCCAGGATGGGGTGTGGTGGTCCCCACTATGACTTCTGTCTGTGAGCAGGCTCCCTGCCGCGGTCTGTCCCAGGATGGGGTGTGGTGGTCCCCACTATGACCTCTGTCTGTGAGCGGGCTCTCCGCCGCAGGCCTGTCCCGGGATGGGGTGTGGTGGTCCCCACTATGACCTCTGTCTGTGAGCGGGCTCTCCGCCGCAGGCCTGTCCCGGGATGGGGTGTGGTGGTCCCCACTATGACCTCTGTGAGCAGGCTCTCCGCCGCAGGCCTGTCCCGGGATGGGGTGTGGTGGTCCCCACTATGACCTCTGTCGTCTGTGAGCGGGCTCTCTGCCGAAGTCTGTCCCGGGATGGGGTGTGGTGGTCCCCACTATGACCTCTTGTCTGTCTGTGAGCGGGCTCTCCACCGCAGGCCTGTCCCAGGATGGGGTGTGGTGGTCCCCACTATCACTTCTGTCTGTGAGCGGGCTCCCTGCCGCAGTCTGTCCCAGGATGGGGTGTGGTGGTCCCCACTATGACCTCTGTCTGTGAGCGGGCTCTCCGCCGCAGGCCTGTCCCGGGATAGGGTGTGGTGGTCCCCACTATGACCTCTGTCTGTCTGTGAGATGGCTCTCTGCCGCAGGCCTGTCCTGGGATGGGGTGTGGTGGTCCCCACTATGACCTCTGTCTGTGAGCGGGCTCTCTGCCGCGGCCTGTCCCGGGATGGGGTGTGGTGGTCCCCACTATGACCTATGTCTGTGAGCAGGCTCTCCGCCGCAGGCCTGTCCCGGGATGGGTGTGGTGGTCCCCACTATGACTTCTGTCTGTGAGCGGGCTCCTTGCCGTGGTCTGTCCCGGGATGGGTGTGGTGGTCCCCACTATGACTTCTGTCTGTGAGCGGGCTCTCCGCCGCAGGCCTGTCCCAGGATGGGGTGTGGTGGTCCCCACTATGACCTATGTCTGTGAGCAGGCTCCCTGCCGCGGTCTGTCCCGGGATGGGGTGTGGTGGTCCCCACTATGACTTCTGTCTGTGAGCGGGCTCTCCGCCGCAGGCCTGTCCCGGGATGGGGTGTGGTGGTCCCCACTATGACCTATGTCTGTGAGCGGGCTCTCCGCCGCAGGCCTGTCCCGGGATGGGGTGTGGTGGTCCCCACTATGACCTCTCTCTGTTTTCTCTCCCACAGGAGTGACAGTTCCTTCAACTTCTTCGTTTTCTTCTTCATCTTCCTTGTTCAGGATGTTCTCTATGTGCTGGAGGCCGTCGGCATTCCCGGATGGGGCTTCAGGTAAGAGCCGAGGGGGCTCATGGAGAAGGATGAGCGTGCTTATTGGGGTGTGTTCTGTCCCTCAGATTGGGGTGTTGTATCCATCTGCTTGGGGTGTGTACATTTGGTTGTGCTTTGTCCCTGATATTGGGGTGTGTTGTGTCCATTGGCGGGTGGTGTTTCCAATATGTAGAATACAGAGTGGGAAAAATAAGTATTTGATCCCCTTCACAGAACATGACTTAGTAGTTGGTGGAGAAACCCTTGTTGGTGATCACAGAGGTCAGACGTTTCTTGTAGGTGGTGATCAGGTTTGCACACATCTCAGGAGGGATTTTGGTCCTCTCTTCTTTACAGATCTTCTCTAAATCCTTAAGGTTTCTTGGCTGTCTCTTGGCCACTCGAAGTTTCAGCTCCTCCATAAATGTTCTATAGGATTAAGGTCTGGAGACTGGCCAGGCCACTCCATGACCTTAATGTGCTTCTTCTTGAACCACTCCTTTGTTGCCTTGGCGGTATGTTTTGGGTCATTGTCATGCTGGAAGACCCATCCATGACCCATCTTCAGTGTTCTGGATGAGGGAAGAAGGTTCTCCTCCAAGATCTTACAATACATGGCCCCGTCCATTGGCCTCTCAATGCGGCAAAGTCGGCCTGAACCCTTATCAGAGGAACAGCCCCAAACCCTAATATGTTTCCACCTCCGTGTGTGACTGTAGGGATGGTGTTCTTACGGTCTTAGTGAGTCAGCATTTTTATCTCTCTGAAGACGTTTCTGAAGATGTTCCATATAAACTATCCTTCTGCTCTGCTCCCTCTAGATGGGATCTTCAGCAAGACAGTTTATATTCCCTGTGGCCTAGATGTCTTCTGTTCTGAAGGCCTAGGGCTTAGACCTTCAGATCATAAGAGATCTCCTAAAGCACTCCATACAGACACCCATCTACCTGTTATGCTCCCTCGAGATGGGATCTTCAGCAAGACAGTTTATATTCCCTGTGGCCTAGATGTCTTCTGCTCTGAAGGCCTAGGGCAGTGATGGAGAACCTTGGCACCCCAGATGTTGTGGAACTACATTTCCCATGATGCTCAACTACACTGCAGAGTGCACGAGCATCATGGGAAATGTAGTTCCAAAACATCTGGGGTGCCAAGGTTCGCCATCACTGGCCTAGGGCTTAGACCTTCAGAGACATCTCCTAAAGCACTCCATACAGACACCCATCTACCTGCTATGCTCCCTCCTAGATGTGATCTTCAGCAAGGCAGTTTATATTCCCTGTGGCCTAGATGTCTTCTGCTCTGAAGGCCTAGGGCTTAGACCTTCAGTTCATAAGACATCTCCTAAAGCACTCCATACAGACACCCATCTACCTGCTATGCTCCCTCCTAGATGTGATCTTCAGCAAGACAGTTTATATTCCCTGTGGCCTAGATGTCTTCTGCTCTGAAGGCCTAGGGCAGTGATGGAGAACCTTGGCACCCCAGATGTTGTGGAACTACATTTCCCATGATGCTCAACTACACTGCAGAGTGCACGAGCATCATGGGAAATGTAGTTCCAAAACATCTGGGGTGCCAAGGTTCGCCATCACTGGCCTAGGGCTTAGACCTTCAGAGACATCTCCTAAAGCACTCCATACAGACACCCATCTACCTGCTATGCTCCCTCTAGATGTGATCTTCAGCAAGGCAGTTTATATTCCCTGTGGCCTAGATGTCTTCTGCTCTGAAGGCCTAGGGCTTAGACCCCCAGTTCATAAGACATCTCCTAAAGCACTCCATACAGACACCCATCTACCTGCTATGCTCCCTCCTAGATGTCTTCTGCTCTGAAGGCCTAGAGCAGTGATGGCGAACCTTGGCACCCCAGATGTTGTGGAACTACATTTCCCATGATGCTCAACTACACTGCAGAGTGCACGAGCATCATGGGAAATGTAGTTCCAAAACATCTGGGGTGCCAAGGTTCACCATCACTGGCCTAGGGCTTAGACCTTCAGTTCATAAGACATCTCCTAAAGCACTCCATACAGACACCCATCTACCTGCTATGCTCCCTCCTAGATGTGATCTTCAGCAAGACAGTTTATATTCCCTGTGGCCTAGATGTCTTCTGCTCTGAAGGCCTAGGGCTTAGACCTTCAGTTCATAAGACCTCTCCTAAAGCACTCCATACAGACACCCATCTACCTGTTATGCTCCCTCTAGATGTACTCAACAGAATGGCTTAGCTTCCCTAGGCCTTCAGAGAAGAAGACATCTCCTAAGACGCTCCATATGGTCAATGATTTCCTGCCCTGCTCCCTCTAGATGAGTCCTCCAGCAGGACGGCTTCGATTGCTCAGGTCCTCAGCTTCATGAATTTATTGATAAAACTAAAGTGCGACAGTAATTTGTGGTAAAACCGCTAATTTATCGGTCATCGTCAATGGGCCCCGATTAAAGCTTTGCTGAAGATTAGGTCTCCCTGCCCCCGTCCCCACTCATTGTGCGATTTTTTTTCTTACAGCGGCTGGATCGCTGCCTTCACCGCCATTAAAGGGAGCACTGGCGTCGGGGTGTTGATGATGATTGTCGCCATTTTCCTGACTGGGACGGCCGTCATGGGGATCGTCATGCTGAAGCGGGTAAGAGGAATTCAGAGCGGCCGGCTCCAGAGAAAACAGTGAGCCGATCCTGATGGGATACAGGCAGCTGAAGTCACGTGCAGCTCTCTACTTATCTCTTTACATTGACTCCTCCTTCTCCCTTCCTTTGAGACTTCCTATTGGCCCTCTGTTATGGGCATCATCAGAAGTCTCAAAAAGAAGTATGGCGAGGATTGAAGTATGGTGGCTGTGGGGGAGGGGTCACGGCAAGACGCTGTACAGAACGGTGGAGATTTGCGCGGAACTTTAGCTGCCGATGATGTAGAGGATGTGGTACTGAAGCTGTCGCGTTTTTCTCCTCCTCAGGTCCACTCAATTTACCGCCGAACCGGCGCCAGCTTCCAGAAGGCTCAGCAGGAGTTTGCCGCCGGTGTCTTCTCTAACCAGACCGTGCGCACGGCCGCCACCCAGGCAGCAGCGGGAGCCGCCCAAAACTCCTTCAATCCCCAATAAAGGAAAGAATATTTGTAGCGCCATCTGGTGGCCGCACACTGCTCTGCCGGGACTGTTCTGACAGTACCGCCCCCCTCCCAGGTGACTGTGGGAGGGGCCTGCTCTACATTACCACTCCCCTGGCAACTGTGGGGAGGGGCCTGCTCTACGTTACCACTCCTTCTCTGGTGACTGTGGGAGGGGCCCTGCTGTCCATTAACACTGACCCCTCCCTGGTGACTGTGGGAGGGGCCCTGCTGTCCATTAACACCCGTTTTTGTGTGTCTGTATTAACGCCCCATCCTGTGAAGTATGTGTGCTTGGCGCTGTCTGGGGGCGGAGCAAGATGGTGACGCCTTACTGGCCTACACCAGGCTGTGCTGTGATGGTGCCACTCCCCCGCGGATCCCCCATACTCAGGATTTCCCTGTCCTGTCAGTGCCTGTGGAGGGGGCTGTATCGCCCGCTGTAGCCGTCATGTCACGGGGTGTGCATGCCTCATGTTTACATGTATGTTGTGTTAACTGGATTAAGCATGTTCTTTATCTTGGACTATCCCCACCCCTCACGGTATGGGGGAGGGCCTGAGGATCAGCTGATGCCAAATTAAAGTTTTATTAAATCATTCGATGACTCTGCGTTATTCATGGCGACATTTCTTATTCTCCTCTCTGGGTGGGTGAGGATGACCCCCAAGATGGTGTAGGAGGCACTCCTTTACCTTCTCATGGTGTAGTCATTGGATTATGGGGTGGTAACAATGGGGGGGCTGGGCTCCGGTCACTTGAAGTCGGATACTCAAAAATGGCCGAATATTCCGGGGCTTCCAGTAGCAGCAATATGGCTGTTTAATATCAGACTCCTGATAGTGATTGGCCCCTTAGAAGCAGCCAGTCAGATTTCAGTGGCTCTGAGAGGTCTGTTGTCAATAGTCGAGTGGTTGTCGTTCTTCTGTAAGTCCATGGACCCAATTTTTAGCATTTCCCCATAGATCTCCATGCAAGGTCCACCAGAAGCTTCTCCCAAGCCCTCCAGGACAGTTGCCAGCACAGAAGATGCCTCCTAAGACGCCCTATTCAGGCGACCATCTTCTGCTCTGTTCCCTCTAATATGTGTCTTCCAGCAGGACAGCAGAGATCCCCTAGACCTTCAGAGCAGAAGACGTCTCCTAAGGTGCTCCATAGAGGCAGTAATCTTCTGCTCCACTCCCTCTAATATGTGTCCTCCAACAGGACAGCTTAGATTCTCCTAGGCCTTAAGCACAGAAGACTTCTAAGGCACTCCATACAGGCAATGATCTTCTGCTCCGCTCCATCTAGACGATTCTTCCAGCAGGATGGCTTAGATTCCCCAGGTCATCAGAGCAGAAGACGTCTCCTAAGATACTCCATACAGATACCCATCTTCCCATTCTACTCCCTCTAGATGTCCTCCAACAAGAACACTTAGATTTCCCTAGTCCTTCAAAGCAGAAGACTTCCAAAACACTTCATACTACCAGCCATCTTCTGCTCTGCTTCTCTGGATGTCCTCCAACAGGACAGCTTAGATTCCCTAGACCAGGGATCCTCAAACTACGGCCCCCCAGCTGTTGCGGAACTACACATCCCATGAGGCATTGTAAAACTCTGACATTCACAGACATGATTAGGCATGATGGGAATTGTAGTTCCTGAACAACTGGAGGGCCGTAGTTTGAAGACCCCTGCCCTAGACCTTCAGAGCAGAAGATGTTTCCTAGGACAGTCCATAGAGACAATGATCTGCTCCACTCCCTCTAAATGTCCTCCAACAGGACACCTTAGGCCTTCAGCACAGAGGATGTTTCCTAAGATGCTCCATACAGACATCCATCCTTCTGCTCTGCTCCCTCCTAGATGTGATCTTCAGCATGACAATTTATATTCCCTAGGGCCTAGATGTCTTCTGCTCTGAATGTCTAGGGCTTAGACCAGGGCTCTCAAACTGGCGGCCCCCCAGCTGTTGCAAAACTACAAGTCCCATGAGTCGTTGCAAGGCTGACAGTTACAAGCATGACTCCCAAAGGCAGAGGCATGATGGGACTTGTAGTTTCGTAACAGCTGGAGGGCTGCCAGTTTGGGACCCCTGGCTTAGACCTTCAGAGCAGAAGACATCTCCTAAGACACTCCATACAGGCAAATGATCTTCTGCTCCGCTCCCTCTAGATTAGTCCTCCAGGAGGACGGCTTAGATTTCCGGAGTCAGGTCTTTAGTATATTCCCCTAACCCTTTTTCAAGATGGGGTCCTCACCAGGCTGAAGCCAAGGAGGGAGGAACTTTATCTAGAAGCCCCCCCCCCCAAAACATTTATCTCCTTCCCTCCGCCCACATCGCTGCCCAAAGAACTCTCTCTGATTGGCTGAGACAGATAAATATTCATAACTGGACACATTGTTCCTTCTCACCACCTACTAGAGAAACCTCCGCAGCAGGCAGAAGTAATCAATGAGCTCAGAAAACCTAGACAGAGTCTAAAGTAAAAGAAGTGAAGCGCTACCTCCCTTCAAAGATGAAAAGGGTGCTAAATAATATGAACACCAAAAAAAAAATGGTGACCACAAGTCGGAGTGTTGAAATAAATATAGAACAAATGATATTGCAGGAAACGCGATAGTATAAATAGTGTGTGCAACCGGTGACCTCTAGTGGAAACAATCAATATAACATATATGTCAAATAAAGTCCATAAACACAAAAACTTTTCTCTCACTCATGGTTAGTGTTTGGCTGAAGCCATTTATTATCAATCATCTGTGTTTACTCTTTTTATATCGTAATCACAACAGAAACTACCCAAATGACCCTGATCAAAAGTTTACATACCCCGATGATTTTGGCCTGATAACATGCACACAAGTTGACACAAAGGGGTTTGAATGGCTATTAAAGGTAACCATCCTCACCTGTGATCTGTTTGCTTATAATTAGTGTGTGTGTATAAAAGGTAAATGAGTTTCTGGACTCCTGACAGACCCTTGCATCTTTCATCCAGTGCCACACTGACGTTTCTGGATTCTGAGTCATGGGGAAAGCAAAAGAATTGTCAAAGGATCTGCGGGAAAAGGTAGTTGATCTGTATAAAACAGGAAAGGGATATAAAAGGATATCCAAGGAGTTGAGAATGCCAATCAGCAGTGTTCAAACTCTAATCAAGAAGTGGAAAATGAGGGGTTCTGTGGAAACCAAACCACGGTCAGGTAGACCAACTAAGATTTCAGCCACAACTGCCAGGAAAATTGTTTGGGATGCAAAGAAAACCCCACAAATAACTTCAGGTGAAATACAGGACTCTCTGAAAACATGTGGTGTGGCTGTTTCAAGATGCACAATAAGGAGGCACTTGAAGAAAGATGGTCTGCATGGTCGAGTCTCCAGAAGAAAGATGGGCTGCATGGTCGAGTCTCCAGAAGAAAGATGGGCTGCATGGTCGAGTCTCCGAAAGAAAGATGGTCTGCATGGTCGAGTCTCCGGAAGAAAGATGGTCTGCATGGTCGAGTCTCCGGAAGAAAGATGGGCTGCATGGTCGAGTCTCCGGAAGAAAGATGGGCTGCATGGTCGAGTCTCCAGAAGAAAGATGGTCTGCATGGTCGAGTCTCCGGAAGAAAGATGGGCTGCATGGTCGAGTCTCCGGAAGAAAGATGGTCTGCATGGTCGAGTCTCCGGAAGAAAGATGGGCTGCATGGTCGAGTCTCCAGAAGAAAGATGGGCTGCATGGTCAAGTCTCCAGAAGAAAGATGGGCTGCATGATCGAGTCTCCAGAAGAAAGATGGGCTACATGGTCAAGTCTCCAGAAGAAAGATGGGCTGCATGATCGAGTCTCCAGAAGAAAGATGGGCTGCATGATCGAGTCTCCGGAAGAAATATGGTCTGCATGGTCGAGTCTCCAGAAGAAAGATGGGCTGTATGGTCGAGTCTCCAGAAGAAAGATGGGCTGTATGGTCGAGTCTCCAGAAGAAAGATGGGCTGCATGGTCGAGTCTCCAGAAGAAAGATGGACTGCATGGTCGAGTCTCCAGAAGAAAGATGGGCTGCATGGTCGAGTCTCCAGAAGAAAGATGGGCTGCATGGTCGAGTCTCCAGAAGAAAGATGGGCTGCATGGTCGAGTCTCCAGAAGAAAGATGGGCTGCATGGTCGAGTCTCCAGAAGAAAGCCACAAAGTATCCCGCCTACAATACGCCAAACAGCACAGAGACAAGCCTCAAACCTTCTGCCACAAAGTCATTTGGAGTGATGAGACCAAAATTGAGCTTTTTGGCCACAACCATAAACACTACTTTCGGAGAGGAGTCAACAAGGCCTATGATGAAAGGTCCACCATCCCTACTGTGAAACACGGCGTGGATCGCTGATGTTTTGGGGATGTGTGAGCTACAAAGGCACAGGAAATTTGGTCAGAATTGATGACGAGATGAATGTCGTATGTTATCAAATAATACTGGATGAACATTTGCATTCATCAGCCAGGAAGCTGCACATGGGACGTACTTGGACATTCCAACATGACAATGATCCAAAACACAAGGCCAAGTCCACCTGTCATTGGCTACAGCAGAATAAAGTGAAGGTTCTGGAGTGGTCATCTCAGTCTCCTGACCTCCATATCATTGAGCCCCTCTGGGGAGATCTCAAAGGTGCCGTTCATGGAAGACAGCCCAAGAATTTACAGGAACTGGAGGACTTTTACCAAGAGGAACCATCTGAGAAGATAAAGAGCCTCATCCACAAATACCACAAAAGACTTCAAGCTGTCATTGGGGGCAAAGGGGGCAATACACGGTATTAAGAACTGGGGTATGTAAACTTTTGAGCACAACTGTATATTGGCCTAGATGGGAGGAGGGAAAAAGTCCACAACCATCATAACCTTTAATATTTTAGATAATTAGCATAATTTTAAAAAAAAAAAAATTACCCTTATTTAAAAAAACATTATTAGGACCGAGGATATGAAAGAATCCCTCGAGTAGAAAAGGGGGAGATGGAACAAACCAAAAAAAAGGAAAAAGAAATGAAAACTTGATATACCACCGAATGGGCGTGTCTAATAGAACTTCAGTCCCAATCACATGGCGGGGGAGTGCCGAGGATTTGGTGATTACATCATAGTGACAGTCAAATATAGAATATGAGTAAATATCTTTATTGTAACAGACCCAACCTGGGAGTCGTCCATGGCAACACAGACTAGTAATCTGCCCCCAACCCATAAACCCGATCTAATGTGGAACTCACCTGTAACAACTACAACCGCGAGACAAAAGTACCTTCCTATATAATCTAGGGAGAAGGAGAAAAAGGGGAATATAAACCCCGCCCCTAGTAATACTGGATTCCAGCTGAAGGGGGAGCCCTGCATTGTTTTCTTTTTATTGTTTTGGATGTAAGGGGGAGGGGGATTTCCTTGTCTGGGTCCCCATCAGGGTGATTTTCCACCATCCCCTTAAGGGGTCACCAGGCCAGGAAGTGAGGAAATCTCCCCAGGGGGACATCAGTAAAAACCCAACACAGGTTTCTCACCCCTCCACATTCCACCTGAAAGGGGAAGGTGGAGCTTTGGGTGGAGTTTCAGTTTTAAAGACCAATCAGTGAAATAGGAATTCTCTTCAGAAAATGCTGCAGGTCAGTGAGAGTCAGAGGGGAGGGGTCAGCGAGAGTCAGAGGGGAGGGGTCAGTGAAAGTCAGAGGGGAGGGGTCAGCGAGAGTCAGAGGGGAGGGGCCAGAGGGAAGGGGTCAGCTGGAGTCAGAGGGGAGGGGTCAGCAAGAGTCAGAGGGGAGGGGTCAGCGAGAGTCAGAGGGGAGGGGTCAGCGAGAGTCAGAGGGGAGGGGTCAGCGATATTCAGAAGGGAGGGGTCAGCGAGAGTCAGAGGGGAGGGATCAGCGAGAGTCAGAGGGGAGGGGTCAGCGATATTCAGAGGGAGGAGGGGTCAGCGATATTCAGAAGGGAGGGGTCAGCGAGAGTCAGAGGGGAGGGGTCAGCGAGAGTCAGAGGGGAGGGGTCAGTGAGAGTCAGAGGGGAGGGGTCACCTGGAGTCAGAGGGGAGGGGTCAGCAAGAGTCAGAGGGGAGGGGTCAGCGAGATTTAGAGGTGAGGGGTCAGCGAGATTCAGAAAGTTGGGGTCAGCTGGAGTCAGAGGGGAGGGGTCAGTGGGAGTCAGAGGGGAGGGGTCAGTGGGGAGGGGTGAGCGGGAGTCAGAGGGGAGGGGTCAGCAGGAGTCAGAGGGGAGGGTCAGCGGGAGTCAGAGGGGAGGGGACAGCAAGAGTCAGAGGGGAGGAGTTTAGCAGGAGTCAGTGGGGAGGGGTGAGCTAGAGTCAGAGGGGAGGGGTTTAGCAGGAGTCGGAGGGGAGGGGTTTAGTGGGAGTCAGAGGGGAGGGGTCAGCGAGAGTCAGAGGAGAGGGGTCAGCTGGAGTCAGAGGGGAGGGATCAGCTGGAGTCAGAGGGGAGGGATCAGTGGGAGTCAGAGGGGAGGGATCAGCGGGAGTCAGAGGGGAGGGATCAGCGGGAGTCAGAGGGGAGGGATCAGCGGGATTCAGAGGGGAAGGGTCAGCTGGAGTCAGAGGGGAGGGATCAGTGGGAGTCAGAGGGGAGGGATCAGCGGGAGTCAGAGGGGAGGGATCAGCGGGAGTCAGAGGGGAGGGATCAGCTGGAGTCAGAGGGGAGGGATCAGTGGGAGTCAGAGGGGAGGGATCAGCGGGAGTCAGAGGGGAGGAGTTTAGCAGGAGTCAGAGGGGAGGAGTTTAGCAGGAGT
The DNA here is from genome assembly GCA_037952925.1 of Lithobates clamitans. Lineage (NCBI taxonomy): Eukaryota > Metazoa > Chordata > Amphibia > Anura > Ranidae > Lithobates > Lithobates clamitans. The sequence goes on from JBBGZY010003236.1 coordinate 17,511, forward strand.
CAGAGGGGAGGAGTTTAGCAGGAGTCAGAGGGGAGGGATCAGCGGGAGTCAGAGGGGAGGGATCAGCGGGAGTCAGAGGGGAGGGATCAGCGGGAGTCAGAGGGGAGGGATCAGCGGGAGTCAGAGGGGAGGGATCAGCGGGATTCAGAGGGGAGGGGACAGCAAGAGTCAGAGGGGAGGAGTTTAGCAGGAGTCAGAGGGGAGGGGTCAGTGGGGAGGGGTGAGCTAGAGTCAGAGGGGAGGGGATCAGCGGTAGTCAGAGGGGAGGGGTGAGCAGGAGTCAGAGGGGAGGGGTCAGCAGGAGTCAGAGGGGAGGGGTCAGTGGGGAGGGGTGAGCAGGAGTCAGAGGGGAGGGGATCAGCGGTAGTCAGAGGGGAGGGGTCAGCAGGAGTCAGAGGGGAGGGGTCAGCGGGAGTCAGAGGGGAGGGGTTAGCGTGAGTCAGAGGGGAGGGGTCAGCCGGCCACGTTGGGGTGTCATCGGGGTGCACCCTGGAATGTAGAAGTGTGGGTGTGGCTTCTATGATTGAGGGCCGGCCTTCCTGTAACACGAGACTGTCGGGGATCTCTGTGGATGGAAGAGGAGGGGCCAATATTGAGTCTCATCAGATGATTGGTCAGATTTCCTGGTTGCAGTTCACCGCACAGATCTGATTGGATGCCAGCGGGGCATCCTTATAGGGGGGCGGTCCTACTGTGTCCTTTGAAAAATGCTACAACTACAGAAAAATCTGCTGTGATCTCCTGAAATCCAGGGGGCGCCAAACTTCCTGTACTGAGCTGTGTTGTCAGCTCCGCCCAATTCCCCCCTAGCTGGACTACAGAACTCCTCCATGCTCCGCCCCTTTCCTTCTCCAGCTCCACCTAATCACAATGTGCATTACAAGCTGCAGCAAGTCAGATAGAGCCCCGCCCCATTTCCTGGCTGGAGGACGTCCAGCATCATCTATCACTTTCTGCCCCATCCAGACTTTCCTTGGCCCCGCCCCTTTCGTTCACTGAGGTTCAGTTCTTTCAATCATGGAGGCTCAGGGTCACATGTGGGTGTTATCCCGCAAATACAACCCGCCTGGGAACACCCACTTTTCCAGACTGACACCCGCCCATCAAGGAATTGGGATATTTGCATAACTCCTCCCACTGCTTGCTGGTTCCACCCCTTCCATTCATTGGATTGCAGTTCTTTCAATCATGGAGGCTCAGCATGGCATGTGGGCGTCACCTATGCAAATATAGCCTGCCTAGGAACTTCCACTTCTCCAGACCCATCAAGGAATTGTGATATTTGCATAACTCCTCCCACTTGCCAGCATCAGGACGGAGGGCTCTGGGGAGGAGTACTGTGGCTGGCCCCTCCCACCAGCCATGATCTGCCTGCTTCGCATAGAGAAGCACAGAGACCAGGTGATGACATCAGAGTGGCGATCGTAATATATATACATATATATATATACATATATACCGGGGCTGTCCTCCTCCTCCTCCTCCATTCCGGAGTCACCTCGGGGAGTCCCTTCACTGGCTGCATGCTTGTTCCAGGTCTGAGATTCCGGAGGATGAGGATGACATAGCAATGGGGGGGGTTTTGGGGGACTGGGAAATGCCCGGGGATCACACAGGTACCCCCTCCCCCCCTCCAGCCTTCACACTCCATGCCGTCCTGCTTGCCCGCAGAGCGGCGCCCGCGGTCGGCGTGATTGGCGCAGTCCCGGCTCAGGAATTAGGAGGCCATGAAATATTGATGAGTCGGAGGATTGTTTCCTTTCTGCTGACTGAAACCCGAGCAGACGCGCAGGATCCGGCTAAAATGGTTCCATTAGAGAGCCGGTCCGCAGGGAGCGGGGGAGGGGGGGGGAGGATCCGCTCCTCTACAATCTCTCTCTCTGCAGAAGGATGTGAAGTGTCAGCTCCTGGGTCCACAATGTCACTGTGAAGACCCTTTCACTGCCCGTTTTTATATACCATATATATATATATATATACCAGTTCACTGCCACCGGGGGGGGGGGGGGGGTTTGGGGTATTTAATACCATTGGAGGGTAACTCCTAGCAACCGATCACCAGGAAGTAAAATAATAATCCTTCGACAGGGGAGGACGATTTCAGACTGCTCAACGCGTCTAGTAATTATGCAGGTGACAGGCGGTAACCCATAGCAACCGGCCGTTGAAAAAGCATGGTGTGGTTGCTATGGGTAACAGCCATCAGCACCGTGGTGGTGATTGATGTGTATGAGCCTCTATTCCCCGGACACCGGCCTCCCGCTCATTAACTCTTCCCATTAATCCTCCACCGGCCTCATAGACATGAAATATGAGAGCCGAGACGGAATGGGCCTTTAAGGTCTGTGACATCACCCCCCCCCCCCCCCCGGCAGACTACATTTCCCAGCCTGCCTTGCAGCAGCCCGGGGAGGCTGTGCAGTAATGCAGCTGTCAGGTTGCTGCAGACATGATGCTGGATTGAGATAGCACTGGGTACCATCGGAGGATAGTCTTCACGTCATCTCCATCCGCTGACAGTCTTCTGGGTGACAGAATGATCTCCACCCCCTGGAGTTCGATCATCTCCATCCTCTGAAGTTAGGTGACTCTCATCCTCTGGAGTTTGATGATCCTCATCCTCGGGAGTTTGATGATCTCCATTGTCTGAAGTTAGATGATCCCCATCCTCTGGAGTTAGATGCTCCCCATCCTCTGAAATTAGATGATCCCCCCATCCTCTGGAGTTAGATGATCCCATCCCTTGGAGTTTGATGCTCCCCATTCTCTAGAGTTAGATGATTTCCATCCTCTGGAATTAGATGATCCTCATCCTCTGGAATTGGATGATCCCTATCCTCGGGAGTTAGATGATCCCCATCCTACGAAATTAGATGATCCCCATCCACCGAAATTAGATGATCCCCATCCTTTAGAGTTCAATGATCTCCATCCTCTTGGAGTTAGATGATCTCCATCCTCTGAAGTTAGGCGATCCCATCCCTCGGAGTTTGATGCTCCCCATTCTCTGGAATTAGATGATCTCCATCCTCTGCAATTAGATGATCCTGATCCTCTGGAATTAGATGACCCCTATCCTCTGGAATTAGATGATCCCTACCCTCGGAAATTAGATGATCTCCATCCTCTAGGGTTTGATGCTCCCCATCCTCGGGAGTTTGATGCTCCCCATCCTCTGGAATTAGATGATCCCATCCCCTGAAGTTTGATGATCTCCATCCTCTGGAAGCAGACGGATATTTCATTGTTGGCTAGAACTATCTCCTAAGTCATCAGTTTTACCCTTTCCAAGCCTCCTGGCTGAAGCCAAACTGGAGCTCCCTCATTTGCTGCAACTTCATGTTGAACCCCCACTTCGGACTGGAGCTCCAGACCCACCTGAGATAGATGGTCGACGGTCTCTTGAGCAGAAAGGGACCCAGGACCACCATGAAGGACCGCATGCTGGAGAACCGTTCTATATGGAGATCTCATGGAGGTCGATAGCAAAGACAAAAGGTCAGAAAATTCCACAATTTTCCTTTCCATCCTGCTAAGTATTTCCGTATAGGATACTTCCAAACCCTACTTATCTGATCACACATGTCACCCCCACATGGATATCTCCCCATCATCCTCATAGTACCATCTCACAGTCATTGTCTAGGTTTCATTTCATCAAACTCCTCACCCTCCAGAGCTTCATTCCAACATCATCCATGGACCTTCCATCCAGCCATCCTCATCTCTCCATCTTTTACATCTTGCTACTTCATCGTGGTTTGTACCTCCGCTGTGTTTAATCCACGTCTCTTGTTGTCCCACCGTCTAGGCTGCCATCTTCCATTCGTGCCAAGCTTGGGGAACCTGACCTCTTCTTCTCTTATTTGGTGGTGTGAGCCAGACGTACAGGAGGAGGCTGATGTCGTTCCAGTAATGAGGTTTGTTGAGGACTTTAGAGGACCAGCCGGTGAGAAGAGCAGAGCTGAAGTACCTTCTGTCTTTAGACATCTCACCATGTAGAATGATGTGAATTTGATGATGGCTCCCATTTCCCGGTAGTGTGTATTGGCTGCCAAGGCGTAGCTCTGCCAATACTCAATGGTGAGCTGATGCCCACCTGTCCACCACTGATAATTACCATCCATCGTGTCCTGACTGGGCCTCTGAAATTGGTTATGGACAGTGCCCTCCCCCGGCTGACTGTTTGTTTGTTTTTCATGCTGGTGCTAAATTTCCATTAAATGGAACCGCTTAAATATTTTATAATCCTGTTTGTGAACTGAGAATGCGATGACTTTCTCCTCGTAAACACCCAGAGGGTTAAATCCACATCCCCCCCCCCCACCGGGGATTGTGCGCTGAAGATGTAACCAGACATCTGAGGTTTGATGTGAACCCCCCTCCCTGTTATGCTGGATTGGGGGTCTCTTCCTGATGAACGCTACTCTTGGAGTTCGATCCTGGCCTCCTGCGTTTTCCACCCTCGCTATGCCCTCCCCGTCAGATTCCAGTTTTTCGCTGACTGGTCGGACATCCCGCAGTCTGTCCCAGCTGAGGATCCACCGGGCTTGGTCACATGTCCTGCTGGCCTTGGGTTTCGTCCAGGTCATCCTCGGGGTGCTGATTGTCACGTTCAGTTTGGTCACCGCTTCCATCACTCCAAATCTGAAGATCAAACATTCGTGTCCTTCGTGGGCTGGATTCTCCGTAAGTAGCAATGGCGGCCTATGTTGGGGGTCAGTGGAGGGGGGTTTACTTATGTTTCGGTACACTTGTCTGTCTGCAACGATGTCACCGATTGTCTTCTTCTGCATCTTCTGGTGATAGGAATGCATTTTTTAATTGGAAACCAAATTTAATCTGTAGTCTTTAAAATCCCCCCCAATCCTGTCACTCTCCTCATTGCCACTTCCACAGGACTAGGTCTGGATGTAGAAGACAGAGAACTTCAGAATTTAGCCTTCAAGAAATCGCTAAAAGCCTAAAGACATAATAAGACCTACAAAGACCTAAGATGATGTATTGAGTGAGGCAATTAATCGCAACCAACCAGAAAGATGGTTGGCAACCTGGTTACTATGGGTTACTATGCTCACCACGGTGCTGACTGTGTCATAGACAACCCGTGGATGAGCTCCGACCCATCCTTAACCCGTCCCGGAGAGTCTGTATTGGACTGGACTCAAGGGTTGAGGGGATCAGAACAAGTAATAGAGGTAAAGGGATCACTGATAACAAAGATGGGAGCATTAGACGTGTGCGATCGATCTCGTTACCAACTGAAATTTAGACAAACATTTCTTTAATCAGAGATTCGGATTTATCAGCAACTCCAAATCACAATAGTAACGAATTGCAACCAATCCAAAATAGATTATAATGAATTGAATTATCCAAATTTAAATTAGAAAATAAATTTGAATTAGAAAATAAGAATGAAATAGAATAGAAAAATAGAAATAAAATAAAATAATAGACTAGAATAAAACAGAATAGAATAGATCAGAAATGGAAGAATAGAATAGACAATAAAATAATATCATAGAAAATAAAGGAATAGAATAGAATAGAAAACAAAAGAATAGAATAGAATAGAAATAAAAACAGAATAGAAAATAAAATAATAGATTAGAATAAAACAGAAAAGAATAGAACAGAAATCAAAGAATAAAATAAAATAAAATAGAAAATAAAAGAATAGAATAGAAAAAATAGAATAGAACAGAAAGTAATGTAATAGAATATAATAAAACACAATAGAATAAAATAATAGAATAGAAAAGAATAAATAGAATAGAGTAGAAAATAAAAAAATAGAATAAAATAGAACAAATATAGCCATCTTCCGAAATGTGAATTTCAGATCTATTTGAAAATAATGAAAATACGAAAGGAATTCCGAAAACGAATCATTCTAACAAATATGACTAAATGAAATGATTAACTTAACAAACGAATCAGAAATGAAACAAATGTGCTCATCTCTCATTATAATAAAATACATCTCTGGGTTCCAGGAGTCAATCGTCTTGTAGAAGGCTCTGGAATGTAGAAGCTGTGGGTGGATTCATGGAGAGTCCGTCCCACTGGGGCTGTTTTAGGGCCTGTAGGAGGACAGATCACGTAGTGGTCACTTATAGTCAATTTGAGGAAAGTAATATAAAATATAGGAGAGGTGATGAGACGACGTGTAGACGGGACACCTGGTTGGTTGCATCTTGTGAGATCATGAATATATTCTAGAATGTTTTAAGACTTTTATTGGATCCATCAGCTGGTTTAGTGAAAGCTACAAATAATCGATACCTCTTGGTGAGTGACCTTGAAGTTTAGTGATGTAGACAACACCATGGAATCTCTGAGCTGTGTCCAGTCTGCTGTAGGCCAATGATATACTGTAATGCCGCGTACACACGGCCGGACTTCCCGACAGAAAAAGTCCAATGGGACTTTTTCTGTCAACATTTCCGACGGACTCAGATATAAAACATGTTCTAAATCTTTCCGTCGGAAATGCCGACGGAGTTTAGCCCGTTGCCAAGACCGGCCGTGTGTACGCGGCATTAGTCCATCATTCCAAACCGGGGGTCACCTGTGATCTTCTGTACATAATACTCAGGACAAGGCTGACCACAAGGGGTCGTACTACTAAAAGCCGGTATTGGTGATTTTATTGGCTCCAACCTTACTGGGGCTGTTCGTGGTCCCGAGAAGTCTTCTGTGTCCAGTAGGCAGAATGATGTTGGCACAGAGTGAGCTCAGCTTGAGGATTAATGTGCCAAAGTTGGGAGAAACTTAAAAATGTAGTAAATCTGATTTCATGTCTTTCTTCATCTCTTCCACCTCCATCTCTCACCTCCTGGTTTCCCACACTCATCCTTTCCATGATGGCTACCCACCTAATTGTTCCTTCTCTCCTTTCCATGATGGCTACCCACCTAATTGTTCCTTCTATCCTTTACATGATGGTTACCACCTAATTGTTCCTTTTATCCTTTTCATGATGGCTACCCACCTAATTGTTCCTTCTATCCTTTCCATGATGGCTACCCACCCAATTGTTCTTTCTCTCCTTTCCATGATGGCTACCCACCTAATTGTTCCTTCTCTCCTTTCCATGGTGGCTACCCACCCAATTGTTCCTTCTATCCTTTCCATGATGGCTACCCACCCAATTGTTCATTCTCTCCTTTCCATGATGGCTACCCACCTAATTGTTCCTTCTCTCCTTTCCATGATGGCTACCCACCTAATCGCTCCTTCTCTCCTTTCCATGATGGCTAACCACCCAATTGTTCATTCTCTCCTTTCCACGATGGCTACCAACCCAATTGTTCATTCTCTCCTTTCCATGATGGCTACCCACCTAATTGTTCTTTCTATCCTTTCCATGATGGCTACCCACCTAATTGTTACTTCTCTCCTTTCCATGATGGCTACCCACTTAATTGTTTCTTCTATCCTTTCCATGATGGCTGCCCACCTAATCATTCCTTTTATCCTTTCCATGATGGCTACCCACCTTATTGTTCCTTCTATCCTTTCCATGATGGCTACCCACCTAATTGTTTCTTCTATCCTTTCCATGATGGCTACCAACCCAATTGTTCATTCTCTCCTTTCCATGATGGCTACCCACCTAATTGTTCCTTCTATCCTTTCCATGATGGCTACCTACCTAATCATTCCTTTTATCCTTTCCATGATGGCTACCCACCTTATTGTTCCTTCTATCCTTTCCATGATGGCTACCCACCTAATTGTTTCTTCTATCCTTTCCATGATGGCTGCCCACCTCATTGTTCCTTATATCCTATCCATGATGGCTACCCACTCAATTGTTCCTTCTATCCTTTCCATGATGGCTACCCACCCAATTATTCTTTCTATTCTTTCCATAATGGCTACCAACCTAATTGTTCCTTCTATCTTTTCCATGATGGCTACCCACCCAATTGTTTCTTGAATCCTGTCCATGATGGCTACTCACCCAATTGTTCCTTCTATCCTTTCCATGATGTCTACCCACCTCACTGTTCCTTCTACCCTTTCCATAATGGCTGTCCACCTCATTGTTCCTTCTACCCTTTCCATGATATCTACCCACCTAATTGTTCCTTCTATCTGTGTTTTGGCTTGTTTGACCCTTTTCTAAATCTCCTCCATCAATTTTGCCCCATATGATCCCCACAACTAATCCAACCACCGCCCATCTTCTCATCCCTTCACCCATCCTCTGCTGGTTTCCTTGTTAATGGCTTCCTTCACTCATCTATTCCGCATTCCCTGCAATTCCACCAACTTTTCAACTATATTCCCCCTGAATTGTATCCCTCCTACTGCCTTTCCCCGACTTTCCCTCCAAACCCCTGCACTGGTTGTGCCCTCTCCTCCCGCTCAGCTGGCTGTTTCAGGCCTCATTGGCTGCATCTCATGGAAGAAGCCCTTCACACTGATGGTGAGTACACCGAGTGGGGAGGAGGTGGATGTTGTATGGATGAGTATTGGGGGGGGTCTCATGTTGATGGTCAGTAGGGGGTATTACAGGCTGTAGGGCAGGTGGAAAAAGTAGAATTTCCATGGAGGGGAGCCTCAGCGGAGGTGTCTCTCAATGATGGGAACGTTCTTGCTGATGAATTCTGTACATTGGGGGGTATTCTATGAAGGTTATGGAGGGGAACTGGTGACTTATTTTCAGTTTTAGTCTACAGGTTATATTTTTACTCTCAATAAAATGAGCATGCTGTGCTATGTTAGGACAAGATGGCTGGGAGGTAAGTGTTGCAGATGGTGAGATGCCCCTAGTTCCAACCCTTCTTTTACCACCACCAGTCCCAGTCCTGGAGAACTCGGAGGTCGATCACATTGTCCTGTGTGAGGAGGGGATGGCTCAGAGGACTCATAGCACACAATGAGGGTTGACTGTATGATGGAGCTGAGAGTTCGAATCCCTGAGTGAACTCCTGGTGGCTCTGGCCAGGTCACCTCACCTCCGGGGCCCTGAGCAGGGCTGCCCGTACTGGTCAGCAGCATCACAAAAGGGTGAAAGTGTCTCTCTGGTGACCCCAGACAAGACACCTCACATGTTAGCATCATGGTGACTAGAGCCTGGTGCACAGGGTGTTGCCATCACATAAGGACGTTCATTTCCCTGGGGGGGTCATATAAGGGGTGCTACGTGCCCTTTTAAACACGTGCCAGCTAAAGAGCTATAATCTTCCTTTACTGAACAGATTTCAAATACCACAGGACACCTCAGGGGTTCCTCTTAGGTGGATGTTCCATGTGTTCCTTGCCATTGGAGTCCTGACATTCTGGCATGTTGGGTGGTGAAGGAAGGGGGGATTCAGACATGATGGGTAGTCAGGGAAGGGTAAGCTGCATCACCCCAACTCTGAACTCCAGCCGGGTGCGGGTCTGGTGTGTTTAGTAACCAGGGCAGGGTAGACCATGGAGGTTTGGAGTGGGTGACAGTGATTTTATTACAGTATAATCAGCTAATAATGTAGAATGGGTGGGTGGGGGGGAGGGGGTTGGTGAAGGAAGGAAGAGGAGAAATCTCTACTTGAGGCAGATATTTTTAAGGATGGCCTAAACCAATGATTTCCAAACTGCGGCCCGGGGGCCGGATTTGGCCCTTTGCTTTCTTTTATCCAGCCCTTGGCGTACTATTCCTCCCACTGACACCAACAACTGGGCACATGTCCTTCTATGGACATCAACAATTGGGCATATGTCCTTCTTCCAATGACACCAATGAAGGGGCACAATTCTTCCCACTTACAACAATGATGGGGCACTATTCCTTCCACTGACACCAACAGTAAGGCATATGTTCTTCCAATGACATCAATGAAGGGGCACAATTCCTCCCACTTACACCAATGATGGGGCACTATTCCTTCCACTGACACCAACAGTTGGGCACGTGTCCTCCTATTGACACCAATGAAGGGACACAATTCCTCATAATGACACCAACAATGGGGTACAATTCTTCCCACTTACACCAATGACGGGGCACTATTCCTCCCACTGACACCAACAGTTGGGCATATATCCTCCCACTGACACCAATGAAGGGTCACAATTCCTCCTAATGACTCCAACAATGGGGCACTATTCCGCTCACTGACACCAACGATAAGGCACTATTCCTCCCACTGATATCAATGATGGGGCATTATTCCTCCCACTGACACCAACGATGAGGCATTGTCTACTCCCAATGATGCCAGGACATTTTCTACTCCCACTGGCCTCAGTTCAGCCCCCGCAGAGTCCGAGGGACAGTATACTGGCCCTTTGTTTTGAAAGTTTGGAGACCCCTGCACTAAACCTCCAAGAAGATTTTCTACCATTTTATTGCATCACAAGAAGGGAACTGAGCTGCAGAGGTCTGAGGAAGGTGGAATTTTGAGTTCAGAAAATGGCCCCATTTTTATATTTGGAAGAACTTGTACAGAGGTTAGAATGCCCGCATACTCCATCATTTGCTCAGATCCAAGTGAGGATGTTGGGTTTTCAGGCTCTTTACACAATTTTGTCCCTTTATGACAGAACATGGACAGAGTATCCATACACAGGAAGGATCAGAGGGTGTGCTGGGGGTGTAGTTCAGCAGCAAGAGAGTTTGGGGTTCAGTTCCTGTATGGGTCTCAGGTATGTCCCATGATTCTGGGTGCGTCCAGCTATACTCAGTACTAATGTATGTGTTGCAGGTCACAGTGTTCACCTTGCTGAGCGCCCTGAGTGTCATGCTGTGCCTTGCAGGGTCAATCCTGTCCTGCCAGAATGGGCAGCTAGTGAAATCCTTCAACTCTTGTAAGAAGGTAAGTGTGCACCAATGTGGTGGTGGTGCCCAGCGCCCCCTCACACTCACCTGACTCTGATCTGTCTCCCACCTATAGGAGAACAATTGGTGCATCTGCTGCCATCCCGCTATCCATCCGGAGGCGCCATCTGACTGTGGGGAACTGGAGAAACTCACCCTGTACCCCAATCACCAATGTGATAGCATCCGCACCGCACTGAAGGTGACTTACCATCATTTTGGCATGCTAGTGTACCTGGTGGGAGGAGCAGGGCAAGTAGAATTAAAGGTGAAGGCTGAATGTGGGAAATGCGGATAAGTGGTAGGAAATGGGGGAGGACCAGTAGAGGATGGAGGTAGATGATGGATGATGGGAAGATGATGGAGGATGTAGGTGGTGTGGGATGAGGACAGGATGAAGGAAGGTGGTGAAGAAATGGGAGAGGATGAAGGTAGATGACGGGGATGGTAGAGAATAAAGGTAGGTGGTGTAGGATGAAAAGAGAATGGAGGAAGGTGGTGGATGAGGAGGAGGAGATGGAGGTAGGTGGTGTGGAATGGAGAGAGGATGGAGGAAGGTGGTGGATGATGGGGAGAGGATGGAGGTAAGTGGTTAGAATAGTAGAGGATAGAGGTAGGTGGTGTGGGACAGCGAGAGCATGGAGGTAGGTGCTGGGTGATGGGGAGAGGATGGAGGTAGGTGATGGATGTTTGGAAGATGATGGAGGATGTAGGTGGTGTGGGATGAGGACAGGATGAAGGAAGGTGGTGAAGAAATGGGAGAGGATGAAGGTAGATGACGGGGATGGTAGAGAATAAAGGTAGGTGGTGTAGGATGAAAAGAGAATGGAGGAAGGTGGTGGATGAGGAGGAGGAGATGGAGGTAGGTGGTGTGGAATGGAGAGAGGATGGAGGAAGGTGGTGGATGATGGGGAGAGGATGGAGGTAAGTGGTTAGAATAGTAGAGGATAGAGGTAGGTGGTGTGGGACGGCGAGAGCATGGAGGTAGGTGCTGGGTGATGGGGAGAGGATGGAGGTAGGTGATGGATGGTGGGAAGATGATAGGAGGATGTAGGTGGTGTGGGATGAGGACAGGATGAAGGAAGGTGGTAAAGAAATGGAAGAGGATGAAGGTAGATGACGGGGATGGTAGAGAATAAAGGTAGGTGGTGTAGGATGAAAAGAGAATGGAGGAAGGTGGTGGATGAGGAGGAGAAGATGGAGGTAGGTGGTGTGGAATGGAGAGAGGATGGAGGAAGGTGGTGGATGATGGGGAGAGGATGGAGGTAAGTGGTTAGAATAGTAGAGGATAGAGGTAGGTGGTGTGGGACAGCGAGAGCATGGAGGTAGGTGCTGGGTGATGGGGAGAGGATGGAGGTAGGTGATGGATGTTTGGAAGATGATGGAGGATGTAGGTGGTGTGGGATGAGGACAGGATGAAGGAAGGTGGTGAAGAAATGGGAGAGGATGAAGGTAGATGACGGGGATGGTAGAGAATAAAGGTAGGTGGTGTAGGATGAAAAGAGAATGGAGGAAGGTGGTGGATGAGGAGGAGGAGATGGAGGTAGGTGGTGTGGAATGGAGAGAGGATGGAGGTAGGTGCTGGGTGATGGGGAGAGGATGGAGGTAGGTGGTGAGGATGGTAGAGGATAGAGGTATGTGGTGTGGGACAGCGAGACCATCGAGGTAGGTGCTGGATTATGGGGAGAGGATGGAGGTAGGTGGTAGGAATGGTAGGAGGCAGGATGTAGGTGCTGGAAATGGGGAGAGGATAGGATTAGGTGGTGGAGGGTGGGGATAGGTTGTAGGTAGGTTGTGGGGGATTGGGAGAGGATGAAGGTAGGTGGTTGGGATAGCATGCAGGTAGGTGCTGTGGATAGAGGTAGGTAGTGGAGGATGTGAGAGAATGAGGGTTCATGGTTGGCAATGGAAAGATGAAAGATGAAAGAGGGAGGCTTTAATAAAAGATTGGGATAGAATTGAGGTAGGTGGAGGGTTGGGAAGAGAATGGAGACAGGGGTATTGGGAGAGGATGGAGGGAGGTGATGGGGAAAGGAGGTAGATGGGGAATGGGAAGAAGATGGAGGTAGGTTGTGGGGATAGGGGAGGATGGAGATAGGTGGTATTGGGAGATTGGAAAAGGATGGAAGTAGGTGATGGGGAAAGGAGGTAGGTAATGGAGAAAGGATGGGGAATGGGAAGAAGATGGAGGTAGGTTGTGGGGATAGGGGAGGCTGGAGATAGGTGGTATTGGGAGTTTGGGAGAGGATGGAAGTAGGTGATGGGGAAAGGAGGTAGGTGAGGTAGGTAGGAGGTAGGTGATAGGGATAGGGGAGGATGGTGATAGGTGATAAGAGATGAGGAGAGAATAGAAGTAGGTGGTAAGAGATGGGGAGAGGATGGAAGTAGGTGGTGGGAATGAGAGAGGATGGAGGTAGGTGGTATTGTGAGAGGAAGGAAGTAGGTGATAGAGAAAGGATGGGGATGGGTGTGACAGAATGGGAAGAAGATGGAGATAGGTGGTGGGCATAGGGGAGGATGGAAATAGGTGGTAAGAGATGGGGATAGGATGGAGGTAGGTGGGTGAAGGGAGATCATTTTCTCTGTCTAGCTGTACATATTGAAGGTGAAGACACAGGGGCAGAGAATCAGGGTGGGGAGGGCAGTCGGATGGCACTGGAGAACTTCTCCTCTGATAGGGACAGTCAGGGTGGTCCCAGGATTCTAGTATAGTTCCGGGACAATGGGTTTGTATTTTTCTGGCATCTCCTTGGTGGGTGGGCTCCCCCCATAGTCAGTCAACTGTCAGTTCTGATGTCATACAGTGCCAGTCAGGGAGTCTTGAGTCCATGGCAGAAATATGGGTGTTGTATTCATCTATCCTCTGTATTCTCATCCAGTCTCTGTATTTTCCTCTATATTTGGGAACATCCCCCATCACATTGCGTGCAACTGGGTCTCAGCCTCTCACTCTAGGTGAGTTGCCCGTGGCGGTATGTTCCTCTCACTTACACTTCTCTGTGTGTTTGTAGGATCTCTTGTTTAGTGTTTGTGGCCTCACCATCTTCTCCACCATTATCTGCACCCTCTCCGCTGTCATCTGCTGCGTTCAGATTTTCTCATTGGATGTCATCCATGTTGTAAGTCCCATACCATGCGTGCACACATCCACCTTCCATCATGGTTACCTTTCTCCAGACCACCCACTCAAATAATGGTTTCTCTTTCTCACAGCTGGCGCCCCACCGATCCACATCCATCCACCTGGAGTGTTTCTCCCCCCAGGACACCATCCTGCAGAGCATGATTGAATGCGAGGAGTTCATTCCTCCAGTGCCACCTCCACCATATTACCCTCCAGAATACACATGCAGCTCCGAGACTGACGCACAGAGGTAAGTGACCCCGGCTGGTTTCTAGATCGGTGGACCCTCTTTGTTGTCTGTGAAGACGAAACTCAGAATCTTCGGTGTAGTATATGAGGGCCTCCTCAGTCCTCCCATATATCTTCTCATTAGGCCTCAGCTTGGCCCAATTTTGCATTCTTTCTCTGCTCACACCTTGGACTTCTCTTCTACTCCCCATTGTGTGAAATCTTTGCTCACATCTCACATGACCACCCATGTGTCACCGTATCCCATTATAGTAGTTTAGATGTGACATTGGAGGTCTTAAGACCAAGCCGACCATCCTGAATATCACATGGAACCAACCAATGAGACTCAGATAAAGGCCCCATGAAGATGTCTCCACAGAACCTTTTTCGAGTCTGGTCACGTCTGATATTTGAAATACGAGTGAATGTTGGTGTGTTGCGTCACCCAGTGAATTCTTTCATCTCTTTAGAAACCCAGTATTGAGATTTTCCACCAGAGTCCTGACCCCAGTGAAGTCTCACTTTTCCAACTGTAATGAACATGAATTGCATTCTTGGGTTTGTAATTACTGCAGTGGGTGGGTTGGAGATGTCATTGCTGGAGCCACCAATGAGTGATTTAGCTCACCAGCATCCACCCATAATCAAACTATTAGTTTTGGAAAGAGTGATACTTTAATTCAGACAGCTGTGGAAATCTCTGAAAGAATGCATCAAATGCCCTTCTCTATGTCTTTCCAGCATCACGTACAATGGCTCGATGGACAGCCCCATCCCGCTCTACCCCACAGACTTCCCACCCTCCTATGAAAGTGTTATGGGGCTTCGGGAGGACAGCCAGGTAAGAACTCGGCACTCATCTTCTGATCCTCAAAGCTGTCAGTTTAGTGAAATTATCTGGACTCTTTCATTGTTTACAGGCCACTCTGTATGATGCCCAGGCCCACCAGAATTCCAGCCACAGTGCATTTGACCGGAGGGACTCCACTGGACACGACGGGAATGGTGAGAGGGCAAACTAGATTATGCAATAATAGTGGAATGATGGAGATAGTAGACTAGGTTTGGTAGAATGATGGAGATAGTAGACTAGGTTTGGTGGGATGGTGGAGATAGTAGACTAGGTTTGGTAGAATGATGGAGATAGTAGACTAGGTTTGGTGGGATGGTGGAGATAGTAGACTAGGTTTGGTAGAATGATGGAGATAGTAGACTAGGTTTGGTGGTTAGGGTGAGATGGTGGAGATAGAAGACTAGGCTTAGCAGTAATCGTGGTATGGTGGAGATAGTGGACTAGGTTTAGTGTTAATAGTGGGATGGTGGAGATAGTAGACTAGGTTTGATGGAATGATGGCGATAGTAGACTAGGTTTTGTGGGATGGCAGAGATAGTAGACTAGGTTTGGTGGGAAGGTGGAGAAGAGATAGTAGACCAGGTTTAGTGGTGATGATGGGATGGTGGAGATAGGAGACTAGGTTTAGTGTTAATGGTGATGGTGAAGACAATAAACTAGGTTTAGTGGTGATGATGAGATGATGGAGATAGTAGACTAGGTTTAGTGGTAATGGTGAGATTATGAAGACAATAGACTAGGTTTAGTGGTAATGTTGAGATGATGAAGTAAATAAACTAGGTTTAGTGGTGATGATGAGATGATGGCGATAGTAGACTAGGTTTAGTGGTGTTAATAAGATGCTGGAGATACTAGACTAGGTTTAGTGGTGATGATGAGATGGTGGAAACAGTGGACTAAGTTTAGTGGTGATGATGAGATGGTGGAGATAGTGGAGTAGGTTAAGTAATAATGGTGAGATTGTGGAGATAGTAGACTGGGTTTAGTGGTGATGATGAGATGGTGGCGATAGTAGATTAGCTTTAATGATAATATTGAGATGATGTAGAGCAGCCTTTCTCCACCTTTTTAACCCTTGAAGAACTTTCCGGTCTTAGGGAACCCTCTGCTAAAAATGACTATATCTACAACCCATGATACATTGTGTGATAGTCAGTGGGAAGAATGCTCCTTACAGTTGTGGTGATTGGGAAGAAATACCCCTTACAGATAGCTAAAAAGATCAATGGTGTCAGTGGGAACTTATCTGAGAGGCAGAAATTGCTCAAGGGACACCTAGCAACCTCTGGGGGAACCCTAGTTGAGAAGCCCTGATGTAGAGAGTAGACTAGATTTAGAAGTAATGGTGAGATGGTGGAGATAGGTGTCTAGGTTTAGCAGTAATGGTGGGACAGTGGAGATAGTAGACTAGATTTGGCGGTGATGGTGAAGATAGTAGATTAGATTTAGCAGTTATGGTGGGAAGGTGGAAATAGGTGACTAGGTTTAGTGACAATGGTGGGATGGTGAAGATAGTAGACTAGGTTTAGTGGTAATGGTGGGATGGTGGAGATAGTAGATTAGATGGTGGATGGTGGAGATAGTAGACAAGATTTAGCAGTAAGGGTGGGATGGTGAAGGTGATAGACTAGGGTAAGCCAGAAAGGTGGGTTGATGAAGGCGCAAGGGAGGAGTAGTGATGGTGGTCAGCTGGTGGACTCGTAACCCAGTGTTTACTGAGATTCAGTCCTAGTGTTCCCTCTACTCTGTATCCCACCTGTGTTTGATGATGGTGGTGCTTCTCTTTAGTTTTTGCAGAGGACAGCAGCCCTTCGGAAGATTTCGTCTTGCTGGATGTCCAGGGTTCGGTGCGGTCTGTGGATTACGTCTTATATCGCTCCATTCAGCGTAGCCGGGCTGACTACTGTCTGAGCGTGGACTGCGGCCAGTGTGGACATCACCAGCAGAGCCCCACCCTCAGCCTGCAGGGGCCATTTGAGGAGATGTCAGTTCCCCAGATTAAAGGAGGGCGCTCTTTCTCCTGTTCCACACCCAGCTCTTGTCAGGACCCTCCGCCCACTGTAGGAGGTGGCACCACACATAGCTGTAACCGGCTGGAGAGTATGGGGACATCGGTCGGTCCATGTTTCCCTGAGCTGCGAGTAAATGGCAAAGTCCCTCGTGCACGAGAGCTAAGCCGAAGCTCAGGGTGTTCCCTCCACCACTCCTCCCCCTGCCAGACTCCGGACTGCCCCCACCGCCGATACAGCGAGAACACACGGCCTAAAGCATTGTGCACCAATCCGGTGCCTCGATTTGTAGTCCGTTCACACAGCGACCCTGGAATCTCCTCCATGTTCCAGACAGGTGAGTGACAACTGTATGTAGTCTCTATCCTTTTACATTGCTACCAGGAATCTCCGCATTCCGGGGGAAGGACCAACCGCCCCTCGCTGGTGATGTCATAATATAATTCCACATTCCGGGGGAAGGACCAACCACCCCTCTCGGATGATGTCATAATATAATTCCGGGGGAAGGACCAACTGCCCCTTGCTGATGATGTCACAGTGTAATATTCTCAATGGTTTGTTGGTGGCATCATCTCGGTGTCCAATATTTCTTCTTCTATGTTGCAGATTTCGGGGATGTGGATTATATGAAGGTTCTAGAAGAGGACAACCTCTCCCTCTACTCTGTAGATGCTGCAGGTAAGGAGGAGGAGCATAATCTGAGATGGCCAATGGCAGTTTCCGGTTGGAATGTCTTGTTGTAGACACCGTTCAGTTGTGCCAGATTATGGCTGCTCTTCCTAAATTGCTCCCCCCCAGTGTGTGACTCTCATTTCTCTCTCCTCAGCTCTGTGTGCCACGGCCGGCCTACGCAGACCCCACCGGCCAACCTCCCCCTTACTTCTGCGCACGGGTTCAGCTGGAAAGAATCGCTTCCTGGTGACTCACCGGACCGTCCAGCGGCTTTCGAGAAGTGGCGCTTTGTCCCTCGGAGACCTGAAGGGAGGGCGTAACCCCCGGATGCTCATGGCCCGATTCCTGAACCGATCCTGGAGGAGCCTAAAGGAGGGCGGAGACAACACAAAGCAGGTGAGCAGGGGTGGGACAATGTCCTTGTAAGGTGGTGTACTGCCCAACCATAGAAAGTTCTCATCCATGATTCACTGGTAGTCTTCTGTAAGATCATTGGGCCATTATGGGTCCATTGTACAGGAACACCTGTAGAAGTCCTTCCTGAGGGTCCCTTTGGTCTGTGATCATGTGACTGGTAGGCAGGGTTAGTTGAAACCGTTTCTGCCATTTTTGGACATTGACCGCTCTTGTTTGTCCTCTTTTTCAGCCTCTGAAGAGTCCGCTCCCCCTGGACCCTGAGAGACGGCCCACCCGGACGCCCATGCAGAGTTGCGGAGACCTCAGCTCCACCTCATCTCTCCGCCGTCTTCTGTCCGGCGGTCGGCGAGGGAACCGGCGTCCTCGCAGCCTAAACGAGACGCCAAAAGAGAGCGCGGTGTGAGGAGAGACGAAGGGACCACCCGGAGCCCGGCACAGCGAGAGAGGACCGCACAATAAGTGACCTTACCGTCCCGGAGACCACCCCGCGTCAGCCAAGTCTCCGCCTCCAACGCTCAGTTTCTGTTACAGAAGGGCTAACGTTCAGCTGTGGCACCTCCACCCTGTGCGGGGCGCTTTACCATGACGGAACTTCTTGCTGAGACACCACCAACCACCATCCACCGATTTCATCTTCTTCCTTCTGAGTCACAAACGTGCTCCAGGTGCATTCACAGCTGTGATTGGTGCATCAGCCTCCAAAAAAATGCTGGGCTCCTCCCATCCATCTTGTGCGTTTTTATTCCCTTCCATATCTGGTCGGTGAGCGGTCAATGCATGTGATTGCATCTCATAGAAGCCTGTGGGACCCACGCCCAACACATCTGAAATGCATGTCGATGCCCTTGTGGTGCATTGTGGGAAAACCTGCTGCATGCCGGGAGCTGGACCGCCCATCGGTTTTATACGCATGTGACTCCACCCCCCCATTCCCCCCGGGAAAGTTGCTTTCTAGATATGCCCCTACCAGGTGCATTGTGGGGGGGGGAGGGGAACACCGATATATCGGTCCGCAGGGGAGTGTCTGCACAGCCCGGCCAATCACATTCAAGCTGTCATTTCTGAAATTTTGATTGGTTATCATGGGAAGCTATATAAGAAGCTCCGCCCCCGAGGAAATCGATTTGCCCTTTTCATCTGATATTTCTGTTACTGAGCATTCCTCGACCAATCAGGTCTTTCCAATCCACCACCGTACAATCCGATCCATCCAATCTCCTCCTCGGCAAAGCTTTGTCTGCAACCGGAGAAGCCGGACCCACCGAACAGGGCGTCGGGTAGGAGGAAATCGGGCGGAGGACCATCTTCCTGGGTTTGTGGGAAGATTTCCGGGACTGGCAGATTTCGGCGACTCTTCAGACAGGACTGGAGGGTGTGGTTGGGGGCGGAGCAGACGGATTGGATGATGGGAAATGAGCGCAGATTGCGGCGGGAATTGGCGCTCCTCTGTGTATATTGACAATAAAAGTTTCACATTTAACAATTCTCGTCTTTTTATCAGTCCGACCGACTTCCAGCCTGACCAATCGTTATAAAGAGGTCCTGTCACCTGACCAATCGTTATAAAGAGGTCCTGTCACCTGACCAATCATTATAAAGAGGTCCTGTCACCTGACCAATCGTTATAAAGAGGTCCTGTCACCTGACCAATCATTATAAAGAGGTCCTGTCTCCTGACCAATCATTATAAAGAGGTCCTGTCATCTGACCAATCATTATAAAGAGGTCCTGTCACCTGACCAATCGTTATAAAGAGGTCCTGTCTCCTGACTAATCATTATAAAGAGGTCCTGTCATCTGACCAATCATTATAAAGAGGTCCTGTCTCCTGACCAATCATTATAAAGAGGTCCTGTCTCCTGACCAATCATTATAAAGAGGTCCTGTCACCTGACCAATCATTATAAAGAGGTCCTGTCTCCTGACCAATCATTATAAAGAGGTCCTGTCATCTGACCAATCGTTATAAAGAGGTCCTGTCATCTGACCAATCATTATAAAGAGGTCCTGTCACCTGACCAATCATTATAAAGAGGTCCTGTCTCCTGACCAATCATTATAAAGAGGTCCTGTCACCTGACCAATCATTATAAAGAGGTCCTGTCACCTGACCAATCATTATAAAGAGGTCCTGTCACCTGACCAATCATTATAAAGAGGTCCTGTCATCTGACCAATCATTATAAAGAGGTCCTGTCTCCTGACCAATCATTATAAAGAGGTCCTGTCACCTGACCAATCATTATAAAGAGGTCCTGTCTCCTGACCAATCATTATAAAGAGGTCCTGTAACCAGACCAATCGTTATAAAAAGGTCCTGTCATCTGACCAATCATTATAAAGAGGTCCTGTCACCTGACCAACCATTTCAATGACAGTCTCCCCATAATATTATATGTGTATGTAGTCCAGTAGATGCTATATAAATGAGCCACTCCCACATGAGGAAGGGCTATATAAATGAGCCACTCTCAGATGGGGAGGGTCTATATAAATGAGCCACTCTCAGATGGGGAGGGTCTATATAAATGAGCCACTCCCAGATGAGGAGGGTCTATTTAAATGAGCCACTCCCACATGAGGAGGGTCTATATAAATAAGCCAATCCCAGAAGAGGAGGGGCTATGTAAATGAGCCACTCCCAGATGAGGAGGGTCTATATAAATGAGCCAGTCCCAGAGGGGGAGGGTCTATATAAATGAGCCACTCCCAGATGAGGAGGGTCTATATAAATGAGCCACTCCCACATGAGGAGGGTCTATATAAATGAGCCACTCCCAGAAGAGGAGGGTCTATATAAATGAGCCACTCCCAGATGAGGAGGGTCTGTATAAATGAGCCACTCCCAGATGAGGAGGGTCTATATAAATGAGCCAATCCCAGAAGAGGAGGGTCTATATAAATGAGCCACTCCCAGATGAGGAGGGTCTATATAAATGAGCCACTCCCAGAAGAGGAGGGTCTATATAAATGAGCCACTCCCAGATGAGGAGGGTCTGTATAAATGAGCCACTCCCAGATGAGGAGGGTCTATATAAATGAGCCAATCCCAGAAGAGGAGGGTCTATATAAATGAGCCACTCCCAGATAGGGAGGGTCTATATAAATGAACCAATCCCAGAAGAGGAGGGGCTATATAAATGAGCCACTCCCAGATGTGGAGGGTCTATATAAATGAGCCACTCCCAGATGAGGAGGGGTTATATAAATGAGCCACTCCCACATGAGGAAGGGCTATATAAATGAGCCACTCCCACATGAGGAAGGGCTATATAAATGAGCCACTCCCACATGAGGAAGGGCTATATAAATGAGCCACTCCCAGATGAGGAGGGCCTATATAAATGAGCCACTCCCAGATGAGGAAGGGTAATATAAATGAACCACTCCCAGATGGGGAGGGTCTATATAAATGAGCCACTCCCAGAAGAGGAGGGGCTTTATAAATGAGCCACTCCCAGATGAGGAGGGTCTATATAAATGAGCCAGTCCCAGATGAGGAGGGTCCATATAAATGAGCCAATCCCAGAAGAGGAGGGTCTATATAAATGAGCCACTCCCAGATGAGGAGGGTCTATATAAATGAGCCACTCCCAGATGAGGAGGGTCTATATAAATGAGCCAATCCCAGATGGGGAGGGTCTATATAAATGAGCCAATCCCAGAAGAGGAGGGTCTATATAAATGAGCCACTCCCAGATGTGGAGGGTCTATATAAATAAGCCACTCCCAGATGAGGAGGGGTTATATAAATGAGCCACTCCCACATGAGGAAGGGCTATATAAATGAGCCACTCCCACATGAGGAAGGGCTATATAAATGAGCCACTCCCACATGAGGAAGGGCTATATAAATGAGCCACTCCCAGATGAGGAGGGCCTATATAAATGAGCCACTCCCAGATGAGGAAGGGTAATATAAATGAACCACTCCCACATGAGGAGGGTCTATATAAATGAGCCACTCCCAGAAGAGGAGGGGCTTTATAAATGAGCCACTCCCAGATGAGGAGGGTCTATATAAATGAGCCAGTCCCAGATGAGGAGGGTCCATATAAATGAGCCAATCCCAGAAGAGGAGGGTCTATATAAATGAGCCACTCCCAGATGAGGAGGGTCTATATAAATGAGCCACTCCCAGATGAGGAGGGTCTATATAAATGAGCCAATCCCAGATGGGGAGGGTCTATATAAATGAGCCAATCCCAGAAGAGGAGGGTCTATATAAATGAGCCACTCCCAGATGAGGAGGGTCTATATAAATGAGCCAATCCCAGATGAGGAGGGTCTATATAAATGAGCCACTCCCAGATGAGGAGGGTCTATATAAATGAGCCAATCCCAGATGGGGAGGGTCTATATAAATGAGCCAATCCCAGAAGAGGAGGGTCTATATAAATGAGCCACTCCCAGATGAGGAGGGTCTATATAAATGAGCCACTCCCAGATGAGGAGGGTCTATATAAATGAGCCAATCCCAGATGGGGAGGGTCTATATAAATGAGCCAGTCCCAGATGAGGAGGGTCTATATAAATGAGCCACTCCCAGATGAGGAGGGTCTATATAAATGAGCCAATCCCAGATGGGGAGGGTCTATATAAATGAGCCAGTCCCAGATGAGGAGGGTCTATATAAATGAGCCAGTCCCAGATGAGGAGGGTCTATATAAATGAGCCACTCCCAGTAGAGGAGGGTCTATATAAATGAGCCACTCCCAGATGAGGAGGGTCTATATAAATGAACCAATCCCAGAAGAGGAGGGTCTATATAAATGAGCCACTCCCAGATGAGGAGGGTCTATATAAATGAGCCACTCCCAGATGAGGAGGGTCTATATAAATGAGCCACTCTCAGATGGGGAGGGTCTATATAAATGAGCCACTCCCAGATGAGGAGGGTCTATTTAAATGAGCCACTCCCACATGAGGAGGGTCTATATAAATGAGCCACTCCCACATGAGGAGGGTCTATATAAATGAGTCACTCCCACATGAGGAGGGTCTATATAAATGAGCCACTCACAGATGGGGAGGGTCTATATAAATGAGCCAGTCCCAGATGAGGAGGGTCTATATAAATGAGCCAGTCCCAGATGAGGAGGGTCTGTATAAATGAGCCACTCCAAGATGAGGAGGGTCTATATAAATGAGCCAATCCCAGAAGAGGAGGGTCTATATAAATGAGCCACTCCCAGATGAGGAGGGTCTGTATAAATGAGCCACTCCCAGATGAGGAGGGTCTATATAAATGAGCCAATCCCAGAAGAGGAGGGTCTATATAAATGAGCCACTCCCAGATGAGGAGGGTCTATATAAATGAGCCACTCCCAGAAGAGGAGGGTCTATATAAATGAGCCACTCCCAGATGAGGAGGGTCTGTATAAATGAGCCACTCCCAGATGAGGAGGGTCTATATAAATGAGCCAATCCCAGAAGAGGAGGGTCTATATAAATGAGCCACTCCCAGATAGGGAGGGTCTATATAAATGAACCAATCCCAGAAGAGGAGGGGCTATATAAATGAGCCACTCCCAGATGTGGAGGGTCTATATAAATGAGCCACTCCCAGATGAGGAGGGGTTATATAAATGAGCCACTCCCACATGAGGAAGGGCTATATAAATGAGCCACTCCCACATGAGGAAGGGCTATATAAATGAGCCACTCCCACATGAGGAAGGGCTATATAAATGAGCCACTCCCAGATGAGGAGGGCCTATATAAATGAGCCACTCCCAGATGAGGAAGGTTAATATAAATGAACCACTCCCACATGAGGAGGGTCTATATAAATGAGCCACTCCCAGAAGAGGAGGGGCTTTATAAATGAGCCACTCCCAGATGAGGAGGGTCTATATAAATGAGCCACTCCCAGATGAGGAGGGACTATATAAATGAGCCACTCCCAGATGAGGAGGGTCTATATAAATGAGCCAATCCCAGATGGGGAGGGTCTATATAAATGAGCCAATCCCAGAAGAGGAGGGTCTATATAAATGAGCCACTCCCAGATGTGGAGGGTCTATATAAATGAGCCACTCCCAGATGAGGAGGGGTTATATAAATGAGCCACTCCCACATGAGGAAGGGCTATATAAATGAGCCACTCCCACATGAGGAAGGGCTATATAAATGAGCCACTCCCACATGAGGAAGGGCTATATAAATGAGCCACTCCCAGATGAGGAGGGCCTATATAAATGAGCCACTCCCAGATGAGGAAGGGTAATATAAATAAACCACTCCCACATGAGGAGGGTCTATATAAATGAGCCACTCCCAGAAGAGGAGGGGCTTTATAAATGAGCCACTCCCAGATGAGGAGGGTCTATATAAATGAGCCACTCCCAGAAGAGGAGGGTCTATATAAATGAGCCAGTCCCAGATGAGGAGGGTCTATATAAATGAGCCACTCCCAGATGAGGAGGGTCTATATAAATGAGCCAATCCCAGAAGAGGAGGGTCTATATAAATGAGCCACTCCCAGATGAGGAGGGTCTATATAAATGAGCCACTCCCAGATGAGGAGGGTCTATATAAATGAGCCAATCCCAGATGGGGAGGGTCTATATAAATGAGCCAATCCCAGAAGAGGAGGGTCTATATAAATGAGCCACTCCCAGATGAGGAGGGTCTATATAAATGAGCCACTCCCAGAAGAGGAGGGGCTATATAAATGAGCCACTCCCACACGAGGAGGGTCTATATAAATGAGTCACTCCCAGATGAGGAGGGGTTATATAAATGAGCCACTCCCAGTAGAGGAGGGACTGGGCTGGGGAATGGCCTCTTCCTGGCGTATTATAGGTGAATACATCATGTGTGGGTGGAGCACTTCTCTGTCCCTCCCCCGGGGGAGGTCGGGGGAGGTGACGGGGTCTCTTTAAGGTGGAAATAAAGCCCTGTGTACTGAATGACACAATTGAGTGATCTGATTGATAGAAAAAGGGGAAGTGACTGATCTCGGGGTTTGTTGAGTTATATATATCGATATCGATGATCATCCTGTAGATTCCTCATTACAGTACAGCTGCCCATACACTATACAATCTGATTGTACAATCGCCTGTAGATCTACCAACGTTAAGTGATATAAAGACACATATAAACAATTCATTCCATTTGCATCCAATCAGGCCGGCTCCCGCATTACAAATTTTATGGTAGATCTAAAGGAGATTGTACAATCAGATTGTACAGTGTATGGTCACTTTTAGGTAGATAAAGAGACCTTTAAGTTGTAGCGTGCAGAGATCTCAGAACTGGGAATGTTCAATGGATCCCCATAAGATGTACATCGATCAGATCCCACAAGAAACAGATTGCTTCCTGATCCCGAGAACAGAACGGATCTCCCCCAATTAAATAGAACATGATGGCTTCTCGGGGGTCCTCAATATAACCCCATATAAGACCCCATAGTGTTCAGCAATGACTGTCCCCTGGGGGGGGTCCTCCATATATTATTATCAGCCTTACATGAGGTCATCCCCTGGAGGTCCTCCATATATTATAAGAGACCTCCATAGGTTTCAGCAATGGCTGCCCCACCTTGGGGTCCTCCATATATTATAAGAGACCTACATACGTTTCAGCAATGGTCGCCCCCCTTGGGGTCCTCCATATATTATAAGAGACCTCCATACGTTTCAGCAATGGTCGCCCCCCCCTTGGGGTCCTCCATATATTATAAGAGACCTCCATACGTTTCAGCAATGCCCCCCCCTTGGGGTCCTCCATATATTATAAGAGACCTACATACGTTTCAGCAATGCCCCCCCCCTTGGGGTCCTCCATATATTATAAGAGACCTCCATACGTTTCAGCAATGGTCGCCCCCCTCGAGGTCCTCCATATATTATAAGAGACCTCCATAAATTTCAGCAATGGCCACCCCCCCCTTGGGGTCCTCCATATATTATAAGAGACCTCCATACGTTTCAGCAATGCCCCCCCCCTTGGGGTCCTCCATATATTATAAGAGACCTCCATAGGTTTCAGCAATGGCTGCCCCACCTTGGGGTCCTCCATATATTATAAGAGACCTCCATACGTTTCAGCAATGCCCCCCCCTTGGGGTCCTCCATATATTATAAGAGACCTCCATAGGTTTCAGCAATGGCTGCCCCACCTTGGGGTCCTCCATATATTATAAGAGACCTCCATACGTTTCAGCAATGGTCGCCCCCCTTGGGGTCCTCCACATATTATAAGAGACCTCCATACGTTTCAGCAATGCCCCCCCCCTTGGGGTCCTCCATATATTATAAGAGACCTCCATACGTTTCAGCAATGGCCGCCCACCATGGGGTCCTCCATATATTATAGGAGACCTCCATAGGTTTCAGCAATGGCCGCCCCCCCCGTGTCCTCCATATATTATAAGAGATCTTCATAAATTTGAGCAATGGCCACCCCCCCTTGGGGTCCTCCATATATTATAAGAGATCTCCATAAATTTGAGCAATGGCCGCCTCCCCTTGGGGTCCTCCATATATTATAAGAGATCTCCATAAATTTGAGCAATGGCCGCCTCCCCTTGGGGTCCTCCATATATTATAAGAGACCTCTATACGTTTCAGCAATGACCAGCCCCCTTGGGGTTCTCCACATATTATAAGAGACCTCCATACGTTTCAGCAATGGTCGCCCCCCTTGGGGTCCTCCATATATTATAAAAGACCTCCATACGTTTCAGCAATGGTCGTCCCCCGTGGGGTCCTCCATATATTATAGGAGACCTCCATAGGTTTCAGCAATTACCCCCCCCCCCCCCCGGGGTCCTACATGTAATATGAGAGACCTCCATAAGTTACAGTAATGGGCGCCCCCCTGTGGGGTCCTCCATGTATTATAGGAGACCTCCATAGATTTCAGCAATGGCCGCCCACCCATGGGGTCCTCCATATAATATTGAAGACCTCCATAAGTTTCAGCAATGGCCGCCCCCCCCCCCCAGTGCTGTGGGATTCTCCATATATTATAGGAGACCTCCATAGGTTTCAGCAATGGTCGCCCCCTGTGGGGTTCTCCGCATTATAATAAATCATCAGAAAATTCCAGCAACGACCCTTCCCTGGTGGCCCTTTCTATATTATCAGAGACCCTCCATACCCGCCCCCCCCCCCCCGGAGGGTCTCTCTGTGGCCCCGGCAGAGTCTGTACAGAGTTCAGAGACACCAGAGTGAAGACTGAGGAACAGCATAACAGCCAGGAAACTAGCATTTTCAGTGTTCAGCAATGGCCGCCCTGTAGTCCTCTAATCAGAACACACATGGAGGATGGGGGGGGTGGTAAGTAGTCATTTGGGCCCCCCCATCCTCCATTTATATTCAGATTTAGAGGGGGAAGGTGGAAGATTTCCTATCCATGATCTGAGGATGGGGTGACCCCGGCAGGGTCATGTGGTAAGCTGGGGGTATTATTCCAGGCCGATCGTTTGGAGTCTCTCCCAGAGAATTGTTTGTTTTGCTCATTCCAGGAAATCCGGGAATCCTGAATGGGAAACAATAAGAGAAACATTGTATCAGCAGATAGGTCACATGACTGGGGGCGGGTCACATGACCAGGAAGTGTCAGAGCCCAGGACATGCAGAGGGTGAGTGATCAGAGGGCGATGGTGGGGCCTCTCAGTCACAGCACCTTTAACCCTTTGTTGGTGATCGATGGAAACAAAGTGATGGTGAGGGGCCAATCAAATCTCTTCAACTCATCGGGGGAATTTCTGGTGGAGGTGACATCCAATCATGAGCTGGAGAACTTCCTATTTCTTGCTGCACTTCATTATATAACCTCCCCCCCCGTCCCCCCCCAGGCTGCGCAGAGTGCTATATGGACACCCCAAAGTACCGCCGTCCAGGGACAACGCCTGGGAAGGTTTACTATTCAATGCTCTGGGGTCACTTCCCTTCCAATCTGTTTCCAGAGAGGTGTTCTTAGAAAGGGGCCCCCCCGGGTGTCCTGGATGGGGCCCAGCGGGAGATGGTGATGGATCTGTCACCTCTTTTAGGTTAGGCTGTGCGGAGATCTCTCATCTATGGGGACACCAGTGCTTGGCCAATCTTTAGGGGGGGGGGTTTATCAATGTCACCTTTGAGATGGCGCCCCCTCCAGTCACTCCTCACATACACCTGGCTTCCTATTTTTCAGAATGAGGATTTATCTGGACTAAGCAGCCCTCTCAATGGCCCACTGAGACCCTCATACAGAAAACCTCCCCGTCCAAACGTGCTATTGTCCCACCCAGACCCCTTGACTCTGATCCATAACCTTTGACCCATGACCATTGATCCATGACCTCTGAGTGTTTCTCTCTTTCTCTCTCTACAGGTAGCGTGTGGTCTCATCTCAGCCATCATGGCCAACATCTGGGTGCTGCTTCTCGCCTCACTGCTTTCATTTCCATCTATCTCAGGTGAGAAAAATTTAAATTAGAGGACACCCCCAAATATTCCTGAGAGACAGGGACATTTCCGAATATTCCTGAGAGACAAGGATGCCCCCAAATATTCCGGAGAGACAAGGAGAAGGGTTGGAGAGTCTCTAGGGAGAGAGTATCAAGGCTATGGTGGAAAAAGGTTATTGATTCGCTGGTGAAGAAAGTTTAGAGAGCCTTTGGTTGGAGGATATTGGGGCTCTGGTGGAGAAGGGTTGAAAAGCACCTGATGGGAGGGTATTGGGGTTCTAGTGTTGAAAAGTCCCTGGGAGGGTTTTGGGGCTCTGGTGAAAAGCGTCTGGCGGGAGGGGATTAGGGCTCTGGCAGAGAAAGGTTGGAGAGTCTCTGGTGAGAGGGTATTAGGCCTATGGTGGAGAATGCTTGGTGAGCCTCTGGTGGGAATATACTGGGCCTACAGTGGAGAAAGATTGAAAAGCATCTTGCAGGAAGGTATTGGGGCTCTGATGTAGAAAGGTTGAAAAGTGACTGGCAGGAGGGTATTGGGCTTATGGTGGAGAAAGCATGGAGAGTTTCTGGCAGGAGGGTATTGGGGCTGTGGCGGGAGGGATTTCGGGCTCTCGCAGAGAAAGATTGGAAAATCTCTGGTGGGAGGGTACTGGGCCTATAGTGAAGAAAGGTTGAACAGCGTCTGACAGGAAGGTTTTAGGGCTCTGGTGGAGAACGGTTGGAGAGTCTCTGGTGGAAGGGTACTTGGCCTATGGTGGAGAAAAGTCAGAGAGTCTCTGGCAGGAGGGTATTGGGGCTCCGGTGGAGTAAGGTTAAAAAGCAACTGGCGGGAGAGTATTGGGGCTGTGATGTAGAAAGGTTAAAAAGTGATTGGCAGGACGGTATTGGGCTTATGGTGGAGAAAGCATGGAGAGTTTCTGGCAGGAGGGTATTGGGGTTCTGGCGGAATTGTTTTGGGGCTCTGGCGGAGAAAGGTTGGAAAATCTCTGGTGGGAGGGTACTGGGCCTATAGTGAAGAAAGGTTGAACAGCGTCTGACAGGAAGATTTTAGGGCTCTGGTGGAGAAAGGTTGGAGAGTCTCTGGTGGAAGGGTACTTGGCCTTTGGTGGAGAAAAAGCAGAGAGTCTCTGGCAGGAGGGTATTGGGGCTCCGGTGGAGTAAGGTTAAAAAGCGACTGGCGGGAGAGTATTGGGCCTATGGTGGAGAAAGCTTGGTAAACCTCTGGTGAGAGGGTACTGGGAATCTATGGTGGAAAAAGGTTGGGGAGTCTCTGGTGGGAGGGTATTGGGGCTCTGGTGGAGAAAGCTTGAGAAGTGACCAGTGGGAGGGTATTGGACCTATGGTGGACAAGAGTTGAAAAGTCTCAGGTGGAAGGGTATTGGGCTCTGGTGGAGAAAGGCTGAAGAGTCTCCGGTGGGAGGGTATTGGGGCTCTGGTGGAGAAAGATTGAAAAGCATCTGATGGGAGAGTATTTGGACTCTGGTGGAGAAAGGTCAGGGAGTCTCTGGCAGGAAGGTATTGGGCCTATGGTGGATAAAGGCTCCAGAGTTTCTTGTGGGAGGATATTTGGCCTATGGTGGAGAAAGGTTGGAGAGTCTCTGGCGGGAGGGTATTGGGGCTCTGGTGGAGAGAGGTTGATGAGCCTCTGTCTGGAGAGTATTGGGGCTGAACTGCGCCTACCAGAAGTGTCATTGTCCTTCCATTTCTCTTCTGTGTTTTCTCAGGATCCAATCCATGTGTTCAGGTTAATTTCGGGCAGAGCTCTTTTGTGTGTCAATGTAATGCCACCTATTGTGATGGCCTGGATGCCATCGACCTCCCAGTGCTGGGCACCTACAGCGTGTATGAAAGCAGCCAGGCCGGCAAACGTCTCGAGCGAAGCACTGGGCCTATCATCCAGAATCACTCTGCACCAGCCGGTAACTATTACACCTTTTGGGATCGTCCGGTGTTTGTTAGAAAATACCACAATGTTGTTCTTGTGTAAAGTATGAAATAAGATAAACCTTCTGGACAAATTATCAGACCATCATGGTGTCAACCTTGTCTTCTGAAGGTTTTCACATTTTCCAGGTTTATAATTTCGCTTATTAACGACCTGGACTTTGTAATCCTTGTGATAATATCAAACACCTTCGATGGCCTCCTCAGTCACCAGATATAGACATCACTGAACCTTTGTGGGAAGTTCTGGAGATCTGAAGTCAAAGACGAGTCACACTCATTACTCATTTCTTTTTTAAATTATTTTATTACTAAACTTGTGATATTTGGAAAAAAAATAACTTTGTCTTCGAATGAAAAATGAAATCTGTTTTTTCCTGTTTTTGTCTTGAGATCTGGTCCTCACACTGAACGATAAGAAGAAATTTCAGGTCATGAAGGGCTTTGGCGGCGCAGTGACCGATTCCGCTGCCATGAACATTCTGGCGTTGAGTGGGGCGACTCAGGACAAACTGCTGAGATCCTACTTCTCCGAGGAAGGTGACCTGTACCACCATCTTGGGGATAAAGGGTTTACTTATTATCACCAGAGGTTGTAATGCCCCCTATTCTTCCAATTGCTTAGGAATTGGTTACAATATTCTCCGTGTACCCATGGCCAGCTGTGACTTCTCCACTCGAATCTACACCTATCTGGATAAAGAAGGAGACTTCAGTCTGGAGTCGTTTAATCTGCAGGTGGAGGACATCAAACTGAAGGTGAGGCGTGAAGATCCTGGAGTACCATAGAGAAGTCTGTACATCATTGTTGTCACTCCAACACCCGTCTAATGTCTTCTTCTAGATTCCCATCATACACAAAGCAAAGAGCTTATCAAAAAGGCCGATCTCTTTGTTTGGCAGCCCCTGGACAGCCCCGCCTTGGATGAAGACTAATGGTGACATCCGAGGGAAGGGAACTCTCATAGGCTCTCCTGGAGATCGGTACTATAAGACCTGGGCCAACTATTTCATCAGGTATGCTCTGTGCCACAGTGTAGGGGTTCTCTCCCATACTTCCTCCGGCAGAAATTAACCGTCTCTCCTTTTATTTCTTCAGATTTCTGGACGAATACGCCAAACACAACCTGACGTTCTGGGCAGTGACGGTGGAGAATGAGCCCACGGCTGGGATGTTGGACGGCTATCCCTTCCAGTGTTTGGGTTTCACGCCGGAGCACATGAGGGACTTTATCGCCAAGGATCTGGGCCCAGCCTTTGCCAACAGTTCCCACAGAGATGTTCATATCATGATCATCGACGACAACCGGATTCTGTTGCCCTACTGGGCTGAAGTGGTGAGTGACTGCAGGTTATTGTGTGACTTCTGTCCGTCAAAGCTGCAGCATGCCGCAGTGTGGATCCAACCTAGCAGAGGCACGAGCAGGCCAGGTCTCAGAATAGAAGTGAGATCCATTATCTTCTGCCTTATTTTTGCAGATTCTCTCAGACCTGGAGGCTGCCCGCTACGTTCATGGCATCGCCCTCCACTGGTACCTGGATGGGATAATACCTGCAGATGCCACTCTGGGCCACACTCATGACCTCTACCCAGAATACTTCTTGTTTGCCAGTGAGGCTTGTGCTGGTTTCATGCCTTGGGATAAGGGGGTGCACCTTGGATCATGGGAGAGGGGGAACCTATACAGCCATCGTATCATAGAGGTGAGCCAACTGCCACTGCAGGTGAGATTACCAGCCATCTTTGGTGTCTACTGTCCTATCACATCTCTTTATGGGTATCCCAACCCCCTCCTTTCCCAGTCTGTAGAATGGTCCTGGCCTACAAGTCCTTCACTCCCCCCAGTCTATAGAAGGGTTCTGGCCTACAAATCTCTGACTTCCCCTCAGGCTGTAGAAGAGTCTTGGCCCTAGGCCTACATTGATCAGACTATTCCCTAACTGGTAGAATGGTCCTGGCCTACAAGTCATTGAACCACCCTAGTCAGTAGAATGGTCCTGGCCTACAAGTCATTGAACCTCGAACCTCCCCAGTCAGTAGAATGGTCCTGGCCTACAAGTCCTTCACTCCCCCCAGTCTATAGAAGGGTTCTGGCCTGCAAATCTCACACTCTCCCCCAGCCTGTAGAAGTGTCCTGTCCTATAAGTCACTCACCCCCCCCCCCCCGCACAGTCTGTATAATGGTCCTGGCCTACAATTCCCCCCCCCCCCCGTCTGTAGGATGGCCCTGGCCTACAAGTCATTGAATCCCCCGAGTCAGTAGAATGGTCCTGGCCTACAAGTCTCCGAATCCCACCAGCCTGTAGAAGGGTCCTGGCCTACAAGTCACTGAATCCCCCCAGTCAGTAGGATGGTCCTGGACTACAAGTCATTAAACCCCCTAGTAAGTAGAGTGGTCCTGGCCTACAAGTCATTGAATCCCCCCAGTCAGTAGAATGGTCCGGGCCTACAAGTCATTGAATCCCCCTAGTCAGTAGAATGGTCCTGGCCTACAAATCATTGAATCCCTCTAGTCAGTAGAATGGTCCTGGCCTACAAGTCATTGAATCCCCCCAGTCAGTAGAATGGTCCTGGCCTACAAGTCATTGAATCCCCCCAGTCAGTAGAATGGTCCTGGCCTACAAGTCCCTTACTCCCCTCAATCAGTAGAATGGTCCTGGCGTACAAGTCCTTTACCTGGCCTACAAGTCATTGAATCCCTCAGTTTCTTTTTTCTTTCCTTCTTCCAGGACCTCAGTTATTATGTGACGGGATGGACGGACTGGAATCTGGCTCTGGACAGCAGTGGGGGCCCCACCTGGGTGGGGAATTTTGTGGACAGCCCTGTTATTGTTGATGTGAAAAAAGACGTCTTCTACAAGCAGCCAACCTTCTACCACATGGCTCACTTCAGGTAAATCAAGTGCAATGGCTGTGTGGATATGACATCACTAAGACCACCGATCACACTGGATTATGTTTTATCAATGCAGCAAGTTCATTCCAGCGGGGTCCCAACGGGTCGGACTAGACGCCAACCACAAGAGTCAGCTGGAGACTATCGCCTTCCTGTGTCCTGAAGGGTCAGCCATCGTGGTCATTCTGAACAGGTGGGTGGCATGTGCCCATTATGAGGGGTTCCCACCATCCCTGTGCTGAGTTCCAGGGTCTGTACACCCGCTGTGCCCATTATGAGGAGTTCCCACCATCCCTGTGCCGAGTTCCTGGGTCTGTACACCCGCTGTGCCCATTATGAGGGGTTCCCACCATCCCTGTGCTGAGTTCCTGGGTCTGTACACCCGCTGTGCCCATTATGAGGGGTTCCCACCACCCCTGTGCTGAGTTCCCGGGTCTGTACACCCGCTGTGCCCATTGTGAGGAGTTCCCACCATCCCTGTGCTGAGTTCCCGGGTCTGTACACCCGCTGTGCCCATTGTGAGGAGTTTCCACCATCCCTGTGCCGAGTTCCTGGGTCTGTACACCCGCTGTGCCCATTATGAGGGGTTCCCACCATCCCTGTGCTGAGTTCCCGGGTCTGTACACCCGCTGTGCCCATTATGAGGGGTTCTCACCATCCCTGTGCTGAGTTCCCAGGTCTGTACACCCGCTGTGCCCATTATGAGGAGTTCCCACCATCCCTGTGCTGAGTTCCTGGGTCTGTACACCCGCTGTGCCCATTATGAGGGGTTCTCACCATCCCTGTGCTGAGTTCCCGGGTCTGTACACCCGCTGTGCCCATTATGAGGGGTTCTCACCATCCACGTGCTGAGTTCCCAGGTCTGTACACCTGATGTGCCCATTATGAGGGGTTCCCACCATCCACGTGCTGAGTTCCCGGGTCTGTACACCTGATGTGCCCATTATGAGGGGTTCCCACCATCCCTGTGCTGAGTTCCCGGGTCTGTACACCCGCTGTGCCCATTATGAGGAGTTCCCACCATCCCTGTGCTGAGTTCCTGGGTCTGTACACCCGCTGTGCCCATTATGAGGGGTTCCCACCATCCCTGTGCTGAGTTCCCGAGTCTGTACACCCGCTGTGCCCATTATGAGGGGTTCCCACCATCCCTGTGCTGAGTTCCCAGGTCTGTACACCCGCTGTGCCCATTATGAGGGGTTCCCACCATCCCTGTGCTGAGTTCCCGGGTCTGTACACCTGCTGTGGCCATTATGAGAGGTTCCCACCATCCCTGTGCTGAGTTCCCGGGTCTGTACACCCGCTGTGCCCATTATGAGGGGTTCTCACCATCCCTGTGCTGAGTTCCTGGGTCTGTACACCCGCTGTGCCCATTATGAGGGGTTCCCACCATCCCTGTGCTGAGTTCCCAGGTCTGTACACCCGCTGTGCCCATTATGAGGGGTTCCCACCATCCCTGTGCTAAGTTCCCGGGTCTGTACACCCGCTGTGCCCATTATGAGGGGTTCCCACCATCCCTGTGCTGAGTTCCCGGGTCTGTACACCCGCTGTGCCCATTATGAGGGGTTCCCACCATCCCTGTGCTGAGTTCCCGGGTCTGTACACCCGCTGTGCCCATTATGAGGGGTTCTCACCATCCCTGTGCTGAGTTCCCGGGTCTGTACACCCGCTGTGCCCATTATGAGGGGTTCCCACCATCCCTGTGCTGAGTTCCTGGGTCTGTACACCCGCTGTGCCCATTATGAGGGGTTCCCACCATCCCTGTGCTGAGTTCCCGGGTCTGTACACCCGCTGTGCCCATTATGAGGGGTTCCCACCATCCCTGTGCTGAGTTCCCGGGTCTGTACACCCGCTGTGCCCATTATGAGGGGTTCTCACCATCCCTGTGCTGAGTTCCCGGGTCTGTACACCCGCTGTGCCCATTATGAGGGGTTCTCACCATCCCTGTGCTGAGTTCCCGGGTCTGTACACCCGCTGTGCCCATTATGAGGGGTTCTCACCATCCCTGTGCTGAGTTCCCGGGTCTGTACACCCGCTGTGCCCATTATGAGGAGTTCTCACCATCCCTGTGCTGAGTTCCCGGGTCTGTACACCCGCTGTGCCCATTATGAGGGGTTCCCACCATCCCTGTGCTGAGTTCCCGGGTCTGTACACCTGCTGTGCCCATTATGAGGGGTTCTCACCATCCCTGTGCTGAGTTCCTGGGTCTGTACACCCGCTGTGACCATTATGAGGGGTTCCCACCATCCCTGTGCTGAGTTCCCGGGTCTGTACACCCGCTGTGCCCATTATGAGGGGTTCCCTCCATCCCTGTGCTGAGTTCCCGGGTCTGTACACCCGCTGTGCCCATTATGAGGGGTTCCCACCATCCCTGTGCCGAGTTCCCGGGTCTGTACACCCGCTGTGCCCATTATGAGGGGTTCCCACCATCCCTGTGCCGAGTTCCTGTGTTGGTTATCTCTCGGATATTTCTCTTCTTTCCAGGAACTCGGAAGATGTGAAGTTCCGGATTTGGGACCCGGCTGTGGGGACAATAGATGCTATTTCTCCAGCGAACTCGATCCGGACGTATCTGTGGAGACGCCAGTGACCGCCCTGGCACAGCGGAGGGGATTCTGGGAAGGCCCGTTGTGTACCTTCTCCACCCTGAACATGCATGTCCACCATTTCAAGAACGCTTACAAGGACAACTCCGCCTTTCTAATTTTCTGTATAAGGGGACAATTAAAGCAGTATGAGGATTGTTGTGCAGGCTCTTGAAGTATCAGGAAATGAGGATAACTCAAGAGCCTGTAGAAAGGGAGGCAGGTGGGTGATACGAAGATGATTATTCCATTAATCGGTGAGGTTCATTGTATTGGTCTCGTTGAGTATGAAGGCTTTGGCCACTAGGTGGCCCCCGGGAGCCACGCACAGCTGCGTCTGTTTTGTCGATGAGTCTTCTCCGGGAAGACATTCCTTCCATGTTATGATGGAGGAGAGCAAACATGGCAGAGGGTCTAATTATGGGGGGGTGGGGAGGGGGTACAACGTGTCCCCCTCCACTGAGTAAACACAATCCTGGTTTGTGGACGCCAAGTGACGGCAGCGTTCCGTAATTACGGACTTGGCTCGGCGACAAGCCGGCTTATGTGGAGAACTCCGCCCGGCTCTTCCTGGCAGAGAGAGAGCATAACTCCGCAATGACGTGACCCTGGGGGGGAGGGAGGAGGGGGCCCCTCCGGCAAGAGAGACCACAATTCCCTGACACGAGAGAGACCGCCACCGGGGGCCCACCATGAGCTCACATCTTCCACTGCTATCACCCCCCAAGACACCCCCCCCCCCCGTGTGACCTCTCGTCCTTCTCATCCAACATCAGCTCCTGACCTCACAAATGCTCTTCTGGAAGAATGGTCAAACATTCACATAGACACCCTCCTAAACCTTGTGGACGGCCTTCCTAGAAGAGGTGAAGCTGTTATAGATACAAAGGGCGGAGCCAACTCAATATTGAACCCTCCGGACTAATGCCCCGTACACACGGTCGGACATTGATCGGACATTCCGACAACAAAATCCTAGGATTGTTTCCTGCGGATGTTGGCTCAAACTTGTCTTGCATACACACGGTCACACAAAGTTGTCGGAAAATCCGATCGTTCTGAATGCGGTGACGTAAAACACGTACGTCAGGACTATAAACGGGGCAGTGGCCAATAGCTTTCCTCTCTTTATTTATTCTGAGCATGCGTGGCACTTTGTCCGTCGGATTTGTGTACACACGATCGGAATTTCCGACAACGGATTTTGTTGTCGGAAAATTGTATCTCCTGCTGTCCAACTTTGTGTGTCGGAAATTCCGATGGAAAATGTCCGATGGAGCTACACACGGTCGGAATTTCCGACAACAAGGTCCTAGCACACATTTTCCATCGGAAAATCCGACCGTGTGTACGGGGCATAAGACTGGGATGTCATTAAAGTTCATGTGAGTGCAAAGGCAGGCGTCCCAATACTTTTGGTAATATCGTGTAAAAAGAGCCAAAGGAGCTGACACTCACATGTTCCAGGTCTGTGATTTAAAAGTACCGACCCTCCAAATCCAGCAGATGAGCGCATGCGACTCGTAGATGGGAGAGGCACAGGAGGTCCCAACACTTCCTACACATCGCTGTGTACACAGCCGGAGGACCCAACACTGGAGGAATCCCACACCCACCTGCTACATACCAAGGACCACCACTGGAAGGAGGACAGAAATATAATGGAGGGAATGAAGGAGGACAGACGGGGGGAAGGGAAGAGAAGGAAAGAGACGGGCGGAAGGGGAAGAAAGGACAGACAGAGGGAAGGGGAAGGAAGGACAGACGGGAGGAAGGACAGACAGAGGGAAGAGGAAGGAAGGACAGACGGGAGGAAGGACAGACAGAGGGAAGAGGAAGGAAGGACAGACGGGAGGAAGGACAGACAGAGGGAAGAGGAAGTAAGGACAGACAGAGGGAAGAGGAAGTAAGGACAGACAGAGGGAAGAGGAAGTAAGGACAGACAGAGGGAAGAGGAAGTAAGGACAGACAGAGGGAAGTAAGGACAGACAGAGGGAAGGAAGGACAGACAGAGGGAAGGAAGGACAGACAGAGGGAAGGAAGGACAGACAGAGGGAAGAGGAAGGAAGGACAGACAGAGGGAAGGAAGGACAGACAGAGGGAAGGAAGGACAGACAGAGGGAAGGGGAAGTAAGGACAGACAGAGGGAAAGGGAAGGAAGGACAGGGGGAAGGGGAAGGGGAAGGAAGGACAGACAGAGGGAAGGGGAAGGAAGGACAGAGGGAAGGGGAAGGAAGGACAGACAGAGGGAAGGGGAAGGAAGGACAGAGGGAAGGGGAAGGAAGGACAGACAGAGGGAAGGGGAAGGAAGGACAGACAGAGGGAAGTGGAAGGAAGGACAGAGGGAAGGGGAAGGGGAAGGAAGGACAGACAGAGGGAAGGGGAAGGAAGGACAGACAGAGGGAAGGGGAAGGGGGAAGGAAGGACAGACGGAGGGAAGGGGAAGGAAGGACAGACGGAGGGAAGGGGAAGGAAGGACAGACGGAGGGAAGGGGAAGGAAGGACAGACGGAGGGAAGGGGAAGGAAGGACAGAGGGAAGGGGAAGGGGAAGGAAGGACAGACAGAGGGAAGGGGAAGGAAGGACAGACGGAAGGAAGGACAGACAAAGGGGAGAGGAAGGAAGGACAGACAGAGGGAAGTGGAAGGGGAAGGAAGGACAGAGGGAAGGGGAAGGAAGGACAGAGGGAAGGGGAAGGAAGGACGGACAGACGGGAGGAAGGACAGACAGAGGGAAGAGGAAGGAAGGACAGAGGGAAGAGGAAGGACAGACAGAGGGAAGTGGAAGGGGAAGGAAGGAAAGACGGGAGGAAGGACAGAGGGAAGAGGAAGGAAGGACAGACAGAGGGAAGTGGAAGGAAGGACAGAGGGAAGGGGAAGGAAGGACAGGCAGAGGGAAGAGGAAGGGGAAGGAAGGACAGGCAGAGAGAAGGAAGGACAGACAGAGGAAAGAGGAAGGAAGGACAGACAGAGGGAAGTGGAAGGAAGGACAGACAGAGGGAAGTGGAAGGAAGGACAGACAGAGGGAAGTGGAAGGAAGGACAGAGGGAAGTGGAAGGAAGGACAGAGGGAAGTGGAAGGAAGGACAGGCAGAGGGAAGAGGAAGGGGAAGGAAGGACAGACAGAGAGAAGGAAGGACAGACAGAGGAAAGAGGAAGGAAGGACAGATGGAAGGAAGAAAGTGTAGTGGAGTCCTCGGGATGATGGGGGGAGGGCGGCGCAGAGTGCGATATGCAGAGTGCAGGTAACCTGCTGCTGGAATGTCGATAATCTGATATGCCAATATTGTATTACTAATAAATGATTAATTTATTATTAATTTATAATGAACTGTGTGATCTGCTTCATTCCACACACAACCGCTTACACTACTGAGGTCTGTGAGCAAACGCTGCACCAGCCAACAAGAAATTACATCTGCCATCCATTGAACATAAGCAGATTACACTTTACCTTTAGGGAGCACCACATATTGTTTTGGGTTTCCTATCTAGTGACACGAAGCCCCCCCCCCCAAATGTTCATTGCCACACCCTCTAAAGAGAAAACTAAATTTCAGATCGGTTTTCTGCAGACTTTAATTTAAAAAAGTGAAACCAGGTGGAGTAAAACCGCGGCATGCTGCAGCTTTAAAGACGGGAGAACATGAAACGCCACGTTACGGAGGATAAAAAAAACACAGCAGATTCATCACAGTGACACAACATATCTCCATAGGAAGAGGATAGACCGCGCCGGACCCCGGGGTGTCCCATCCTTAGTGCCGGACCTCGGGGTGTCCCATCTGTGATGCTATCCTAAGATATGGGGGAAGGATAGACAGTGTTGGACCTCAGGGGTGTCCCATCAGTAGTGCTGTTCTAATACATGGGAAGAGGATAGACATTGCTGGACACCAGGATTGTCCAATCAGTAATGCTTTTATTAGGTTAATGTCATTGGTGGTGCCAGCCTTTAGTATGACTATGATGTTTTCCTATTGGTGGTGCCAGCCTTCAGTATGATCATGGTGTTGGTGGAGGTTACCCTTCAGTATGATCATGGTGTTGGTGGAGGTAACCCTTCAGTATGATCATGGTGGTGGTGGTTACCCTTCAGTATGATCATGGTGGTGGTGGAGGTAACCCTTCAGTATGATCATGGTGTTGGTGGAGGTTGTCCTATTGATGGTGCTATCCTTTAGTATAATCATGGTGTTGGTCCCCCCCTTAGTATAATCATGGTGTTGGTGGGGGTCACCCTTTAGTATGATCATGGTGTTGACGAGGGTTGTCCCAGTGGTGGGATTACTCTTCAGTATAATCATGGTGTTGGTGAAGGTTGTCCCATTGGGGTTGCTATCCTTTAGTATGATCATGGTGTTGGTGGGGGTTGTCCTTTGTCCTATTGGTGGTGCTACCCTTCAGTATGATCATGGTGTTGGCGGGGGTTGTCCCATTGGTGGGATTACTCTTCAGTATGATCATGGTGTTGAAAGAAGTTGTCCTATTGGTGGTGCTACCCTTCAGTATGATCAATGCGTTGGTGGAGGATGTCCGGTTACCAGGCTGGAAGCTTCTACACCCCAGTGGCCTCCTATAGTTTGCTTGTAGTGCAGGAGCGTAGATCCAAAGTGGAAGTACCACACCACAGATTCATAGTCCAGATACATTGTCCTTCCAGTATGGGTTCAGGTGGAAGACAGAGAGAGGAACCCAATACCACGCTCTCCATCAGAACTTAAAATGGGAAACCACGTCTGAGGACTGAACTGAGGGTGCTATAACCAATGGGTTCCTCAAACAGTACAATGTCAGGCCCTGGTCTCCTCTGTAGACATCAGGTCAGTCCATTGTTTCCCATTGTAGGCCCTGATGAAGGGGGTGTTTTTAGACACCCGGACCTAACCCTGTATTGGGATAAAATCGTAGCTGGACTATTAATCTGGGGGGGGGGGTGCTGCTTCCATTTACAATGTATTACCAGATACAGCAAAGGACAGGGAAAACCTTGGTGCACACGGGGGCCGGCCTGTGGTCAGCAGGAAGTCGCTCAGGTGCAGGGAATGATGGGAAAATTTACCAGTCAATGATGGGGAATAAACCACCAAAGACAGTTCCAGGAATTGTTGGGGGGGACACACGGGATAAAAGGCACTTATGTAGCAGCAGCTGTAGTGGCGCCCCCTAGTGGAGGGAGTTATACCAGTATCCTGGTGGATCTGGTGCAGAACTGGGATCCGTCCCATCAGGACATGGAATGGGAGGGGGGGGGTCCGTCCTGTACATACATGGGGTTGGGGGAGCTCTGGGTACGGAATGCAGTCAGCCGATAAAGAGTCCAATCATTCGTCCTCCTCCTCGTCATTGTCGTCCATGGTGATGGCCCGGTCCAGGGCCCCGCCCCCAGACGTGCTTTGTATGGAGATGATTCCGCTGAGCAGAGCGTAACCGACCATCGCCATCACGCCGAATGCCACCGTCAGGATCTGGTTTCGCCTCTTATGGGGCTCGTCCTCGAGGTCTGGAGACTCGGCCGTCTGGGCCTTTGGTGAAACGCGTGGGAGGGTCTCTGAAGACGCAGAGAAGAATGGGGTGAAAAACTGACAGGAGGAACCACTAAATCCAACAAATAGAGGGGCTGTGGGGGAGGGTACTCACCGCAGTCTGGGGTGAAGTAGATGCTGAGGATGGAGGTGCAGTACTGGCACAGGTTGGTCAGGGATCTCAGGTGCTGCTGGAGAAGGTTGTTGGGCAGTTTGATGTTCAGGATTGGGGCGAGGTGGCTGAAGATGTGCGCGTCCAGGGAGGCGGGGCTAAGAGAAACCAAGGGCGGGATCAGTTCATAACCAGAGGGAGGTGCAAGAAATCATCCACACCAATATCCCCCCCCCCCCAACCCCCTCTACTCACCATTCTCCAAAGAAGAATTTCTGGGTCCCGAGACGCTGTGACAGGAGGCTGAGACATTCCTGGGCGTCTGTGTACAGCTGTGGGGGCAAATCCATCATTAGAGTCTCATTCCTCCCATCCCCCGCCTTCATCAGAGGGAGCTAAGGGATGACAATGGGGCCCCCGGGAGAATTCTCCATACACGGGGATCTGATGAAGGAGGGGGCCTTCCCTGATTGGACGGGACTGGGCTCCTGTACAGCCAATCATCCACTATCTTCCAATGAGTCCTCCCCATAAACACCCCCTCACCTGATTGGCTGTATAGGAGCCCAGTCCCATCCAATCATCCACTCTAACGATGACCCCTCCCCTACACACACCCCCTCACCTGTCTCTCCAGCACCTCGTCCTCCTCTCTCCTCCCCCACACACGCCCCTCACCTGTCTCTCCAGCACCTCATCCTCTTCTCTCCTCCCCCACACACGCCCCTCACCTGTCTCTCCAGCACCTCGTCCTCCTCCCCCACACACGCCCCTCACCTGTCTCTCCAGCACCTCGCCCTCCTCCCTCCTCCCCCACACACGCCCCCTCACCTGTCTCTCCAGCACCCCGCCCTCCTCTCTCCTCCCCCACACACGCCCCTCACCTGTCTCTCCAGCACCTCGTCCTCCTCCCCCACACACGCCCCTCACCTGTCTCTCCAGCACCTCGTCCTCCTCCCCCACACACGCCCCTCACCTGTCTCTCCAGCACCTCGTCCTCCTCCCTCCTCCCCCACACACGCCCCTCACCTGTCTCTCCAGCACCTCGCCCTCCTCCCCCACACACGCCCCTCACCTGTCTCTCCAGCACCTCGCCCTCCTCCCCCACACACGCCCCTCACCTGTCTCTCCAGCACCTCGTCCTCCTCCCCCACACACGCCCCTCAACTGTCTCTCCAGCACCTCGCCCTCCTCCCCCACACACGCCCCTCACCTGTCTCTCCAGCACCTCGCCCTCCTCCCCCACACACGCCCCTCAACTGTCTCTCCAGCCCCTCGTCCTCCTCCCCCACACACGCCCCTCAACTGTCTCTCCAGCACCTCGTCCTCCTCCCCCACACACGCCCCTCACCTGTCTCTCCAGCACCTCGCCCTCCTTCCCCACACACGCCCCTCACCTGTCTCTCCAGCACCTCGCCCTCCTCCCCCACACACGCCCCTCACCTGTCTCTCCAGCACCTCGCCCTCCTCCCCCACACACGCCCCTCACCTGTCTCTCCAGCACCTCGCCCTCCTCCCCCACACACGCCCCTCACCTGTCTCTCCAGCACCTCGCCCTCCTCCCCCACACACGCCCCCTCACCTGTCTCTCCAGCACCTCGTCCTCCTCCCCCACACACGCCCCCTCACCTGTCTCTCCAGCACCTCGTCCTCCTCCCTCCTCCCCCACACACGCCCCTCACCTGTCTCTCCAGCACTTCGCCCTCCTCTCTCCTCCCCCACACACGCCCCTCACCTGTCTCTCCAGCACCTCGTCCTCCTCCCCCACACACGCCCCCTCACCTGTCTCTCCAGCACTTCGCCCTTCTCTCTCCTCCCCCACACACGCCCCTCACCTGTCTCTCCAGCACCTCGCCCTCCTCTCTCCTCCCCCACACACACCCCCTCCCCTGTCTCTCCAGCACCTCATCCTCCCCTCTCCTCCCCCACACACGCCCCTCACCTGTCTCTCCAGCACCTCGTCATCCTCTCGCCTCCCCCACACACGCCCCTCACCTGTCTCTCCAGCACCTCGTCCTCCTCCCTCCTCCCCCACACACGCCCCTCACCTGTCTCTCCAGCACCTCCTCCTCCTCCCTCCTCCCCCACACACGCCCCTCACCTGTCTCTCCAGCACCTCGCCCTCCTCCCCCACACACGCCCCTCAACTGTCTCTCCAGCACCTCGTCCTCCTCTCTCCTCCCCCACACACGCCCCTCACCTGTCTCTCCAGCACTTCGACCTCCTCCCCCACACACGCCCCTCACCTGTCTCTCCAGCACCTCGTCCTCCTCTCTCCTCCCCCACACACGCCCCTCACCTGTCTCTCCAGCACCTCGTCCTCCTCTCTCCTCCCCCACACACGCCCCTCACCTGTCTCTCCAGCACCTCGTCCTCCTCTCTCCTCCCCCACACACGCCCCTCACCTGTCTCTCCAGCACTTCGCCCTCCTCTCTCCTCCCCCACACACGCCCCTCACCTGTCTCTCCAGCACTTCGCCCTCCTCCCTCACACACGCCCCTCACCTGTCTCTCCAGCACCTCATCCTCCTCCCCCACACACACGCCCCTCACCTGTCTCTCCAGCACCTCGCCCTCCTCCCCCACACACGCCCCTCACCTGTCTCTCCAGCACCTCGTCCTCCTCTCTCCTCCCCCACACACGCCCCTCACCTGTCTCTCCAGCACCTCGTCCTCCTCCCTCCTCCCCCACACACGCCCCTCACCTGTCTCTCCAGCACCTCGTCCTCCTCCCCCACACACGCCCCCTCACCTGTCTCTCCAGCACTTCGCCCTCCTCTCTCCTCCCCCACACACGCCCCTCACCTGTCTCTCCAGCGCCTCGCCCTCCTCTCTCCTCCCCCACACACGCCCCTCACCTGTCTCTCCAGCACCTCGTCATC
The DNA here is from genome assembly GCA_037952925.1 of Lithobates clamitans. Classification (NCBI taxonomy): domain Eukaryota; kingdom Metazoa; phylum Chordata; class Amphibia; order Anura; family Ranidae; genus Lithobates; species Lithobates clamitans. The sequence goes on from JBBGZY010003236.1 coordinate 61,976, forward strand.
CTCTCTCCTCCCCCACACACGCCCCCTCACCTGTCTCTCCAGCACCTCGTCCTCCTCCCTCCTCCCCCACACACGCCCCTCACCTGTCTCTCCAGCACCTCGCCCTCCTCTCTCCTCCCCCACACACGCCCCTCACCTGTCTCTCCAGCACCTCGCCCTCTTCTCTCCTCCCCCACACACGCCGCTCACCTGTCTCTCCAGCACCTCGTCCTCCTCCCCCACACACGCCCCTCACCTGTCTCTCCAGCACCTCCTCCCCCACACACGCCCCTCACCTGTCTCTCCAGCACCTCGCCCTCCTCTCTCCTCCCCCACACACGCCCCTCACCTGTCTCTCCAGCCCCTCGCCCTTTTCTCTCCTCCCCCACACACGCCCCTCACCTGTCTCTGCAGCACCTCGTCCTCCTCTCTCCTCCCCCACACACGCCCCTCACCTGTCTCTCCAGCACCTCGCCCTCCTCTCTCCTCCCCCACACACGCCCCTCACCTGTCTCTCCAGCACCTCGTCATCCTCTCTCCAGCTCTCTCCGCGGATCAGTTGGAGGCGCTCCAGGTACCTCCTGTGCATCTGGTTGGGGATGAAGAAGTTGAGGGGGAAAGGAATGGTCTCGGCGTACCACTTGCGGGTAAGATCAACGTAGTTCTTGGCGTCCACCCAGAAGGAGTGAATCTGAGGAGACACAGAACACCAGACTGAGGACTTCCCCCGAGGACCGGTGTACCGCCTCCGGACCACAACCGTCATGTCCTCCAATGGAATAGGAGAATCATACGGAGGGGAGGAGGGGCCTCAGGATAACAAAACTCCACCCACTACATCATCAATCACACTCACCAGAGCCGGCAGCAGTTTCTCCTCCAGCAGAGAGATGAAGGCCAAAGTGTCCGCCCCCTGCGTAGCCGACAAATCATAATCCGCGTTGTACTTCTACAAAGATGGAGATTTATTATAACCCAGGTACTTCCAGAGCCTGTCCTGTGTCCCCTCCCCCCCAATCTGATACTTCCAGAGCCTGTCCTGTGTCCCCGCCCCCCGATCTGATACTTCCAGAGCCTGTCCTGTGTCCCCTTCCCCCAAACTCATACTTCCAGAGCCTGTCCTGTGTTCCCTCCCCTCCAAACTGATACTTCCAGAGCCTGTCCTGTGTCCCCGCCCCCCGATCTGATACTTCCAGAGCCTGTCCTGTGTCCCCGCCCCCCGATCTGATACTTCCAGAGCCTGTCCTGTGTCCCCTCCCCCCAAACTGATACTTCCAGAGCCTGTCCTGTGTTCCCTCCCCTCCAAACTGATACTTCCAGAGCCTGTCCTGTGTTCCCTCCCCCCCAAACTGATACTTCAGGAGCCTGTGACAACCTCTTATACTGAACCTCGTGCGACCAGACCTCATACATCGGGCCCCGCGCGACCAGACCTCATACATCGGGCCCCGCGCGACCAGACCTCATACATCGGGCCCCGCGCGACCAGACCTCATACATCGGGCCCCGCGCGACCAGACCTCATACATCGGGCCCCGCGCGACCAGACCTCATACATCGGGCCCCGTATGGTTCCTCTCTCACCTGCTTTCTGAGGTGGGTAATAATTTTGGCGGGCTGGAAGAGGACACCATCATTTTGGGTCTTCAGGGCTGGCAGCTGACCTGGTGAGGAGAGAAAGGGGTGTCAGGAGGGGTACAGAGGACGGGACATTTTAGGTACAGGGTAGGGGGGAAGCTCACCTGAGGGGCTCTTCCAGGGGTTGGACAGCTTGTGGACCTTCAGAGGAGCTCCAGAGAACCTGGCGTAGGTCTGGAAGAGAAGGAGAAGGTTTGTGAAGGTCACGGAGGGGCTCAGAAGAGAGAGTCAGCCGGGGTCGCCTGGCCGGTGATGTCATCCATGTAACGGGACTCCACCACGGCGGAGGAGAGGAATCCCCGTCTCCTGCCAAGTCAGCAGCCGCAGTCATTAATGTGTGCATTTCTAGACGGGGTTTCCTGCCCACCGAGGCCAGGGAGCTCCTGCGGTTCATGGAACGTCTTATCGAATGAATATTTCTGTCATAGGACACAAGCCTGGCATACAGCGAGCTTCACATCTGTGCCAAACGCTGGGACCGCGCCACCAATTATACAACCAGACGTAATGTGTTCACCAGAAGGGGGCGGAGGAGGAGGAATGGAAAGAGAATGCATGACTTCACCGAACGTTTCGGGAATAAAATGTGCAACCTGAAATACCCGAGACACGCCCCCTTTACTACTTCTCCTCCCACCTGACGTACCAAGAATAGGCTGTTCTGGTATATATACAGTGCATCCGCAAAGTATTCACAGAGATTCAGCCTTATAACGAAATTCATTTTTTCCCCCTCAAAATTCTACAAACAATCCCCCATAACATTGTGAAAGACATTTGTGTGAAATCTTTGCAAATTTATTAACACCAATTCCAAAGTCTTGTTGAGTATGATGCTACAAGCTTGGCACTCCTATTTTTGGGCAGTTTCTCCCATTCTTCTTTGTAGGACCTCTCAAGCTCCATCAGGTTGGATGGGGAGTGTCGGTGCTCAGCCATGTTCAGATCTCTCCAGAGATGTTCCTTCGGGTTCAAGTCTGGGCTCTGGCTGGACAACTCGGGGACATTCACAGAGTTGTCCCGTAGCCACTCCTTTGTTATCTTGGTTGTGTACTTAGGGTCGTTGTCCTGTTGCAAGATGAACCTTCGCCCCAGTCTGAGGTCCAGAGCGCTCTGGAGAAGGTTTTTATCAAGGATGTCTCTTTACATTGCTGCATTCATCTTTCCCTCCATCCTGACTAGTCTCCCAGTTCCTGCCGCTGAAAAACATCCCCACAGCATGATGCTGCCACCACCATGCTTCACAGTAGGGATGGTTTTGGCCAGGTGATGAGCAGTTCCTGGTTTCCTCCAGACATGACACTTGCCATTCAGACCAAAGAGTTCAATCTTTGTATCAGACCAGAGAATTTTGTTTCTCATGGTCTGAGAGTCCTTCAGGTGCCTTTTGGCAAACTCCAGGTGGGCTGTCATGTGCCTTTTACTGAGGAGTGGCTTCCGTCTGACCACTCTACCATAGGCCTGATTGGTGGAGAGCTGCAGAGGTGGTTGTTCTTCTGGAAGGTTCTCCTCTCTCCACAGAGAAAAGCTGGAGCTCTGTCAGAGTGACCATCGGGTTCTTGGTCACCTCCCTGACTAAGGCCGTTCTCCCTCGATCGCTCAGTGTATCCTCCACCATCCATAAATGGAAGACATTTGGAACCACCAGCACTCTTCCTAGAGTGGGCCGCCCAGCCAAACTGAGCGATCGGGAGGAGAAGGGCCTTACCAAGAACCCGATGGTCACTCTGACAGAGCTCCAGCGTTTCTCTGTGGAGAGAGGAGAACCTTCCAGAAGGCACATGATAGCCCACCTGGAGTTTGCCAAAAGACACCTGAAGGACTCTCAGACCATGAGAAACAATGTTCTCTGGTCTCCTAAAACAAAGATTGAACTCTTTGGTCTGAATGGCAAACGTCATGTCTGGAGGAAACCAGGCACTGCACATCACCTGGCCAATACCTTCCCTACTGTGAAGCATGGTGGTGGCAGCATCATGCTGTAGGGATGTTTTTCAGCAGCAGGGACTGGGAGACTAGTCAGGATGGAGGGAAAGATGAATGCAGCAATGTACAGAGACATCCCTGATGAAAACCTGCTCCAGAGTGCTCTGGACCTCAGCCTGGGGCGAAGGTTCATCTTCCAACAGGACAACGACCCTAATCACACAGCCAAGATAACAAAGGAGTGGCTACGGGACAACTCTGTGAATGTCGCCGAGTGGCCCAGCCAGAGCCCGGACTTGAACCCAATTGAACATCTCTGGAGAGATCTGAAAATGGCTGTGCACCGAAACTCCCCATCCAACCTGATGGAGCTGGAGAGGTCCTACAAAGAAGAATGGGAGAAACTGTCCAAAAATAGGAGTGCCAAGCTTGTAGCCTCATACTCAACAAGACTGGAGGCTGTAATTGGTGCCAAAGGAGCTTCACCAAAGTATTGAGCAAAGGCTGTGATACTTATGTACATGGGAGGAGCCTGTGATGCTTATGTACATGGGAGGAGCCTGCGATGCTTATGTACATGGGAGGAGCCTGCGATGCTTATGTACATGGGAGGAGCCTGCGATGCTTATGTACATGGGAGGAGCCTGCGATGCTTATGTACATGGGAGGAGCCTGCGATGCTTATGTACATGGGAGGAGCCTGCGATGCTTATGTACATGGGAGGAGCCTGCGATGCTTATGCACATGGGAGGAGCCTGCGATGCTTATGCACATGGGAGGAGCCTGCGATGCTTATGCACATGGGAGGAGCCTGCGATGCTTATGCACATGGGAGGAGCCTGCGATGCTTATGCACATGGGAGGAGCCTGCGATGCTTATGCACATGGGAGGAGCCTGCGATGCTTATGCACATGGGAGGAGCCTGCGATGCTTATGCACATGGGAGGGGCCTGCGATGCTTATGCACATGGGAGGGGCCTGCGATGCTTATGCACATGGGAGGGGCCTGCGATGCTTATGCACATGGGAGGGGCCTGCGATGCTTATGCACATAGGAGGAGCCTGCGATGCTTATGCACATGGGAGGGGCCTGCGATGCTTATGCACATGGGAGGAGCCTGCGATGCTTATGCACATGGGAGGAGCCTGCGATGCTTATGCACATGGGAGGAGCCTGCGATGCTTATGCACATGGGAGGAGCCTGCGATACTTATGCACATGGGAGGAGCCTGCGATACTTATGCACATGGGAGGAGCCTGCGATACTTATGCACATGGGAGGAGCCTGCGATACTTATGCACATGGGAGGAGCCTGCGATACTTATGCACATGGGAGGAGCCTGCGATACTTATGCACATGGGAGGAGCCTGCGATACTTATGCACATGGGAGGAGCCTGCGATACTTATGCACATGGGAGGAGCCTGCGATACTTATGCACATGGGAGGAGCCTGCGATACTTATGCACATGGGAGGAGCCTGCGATACTTATGCACATGGGAGGAGCCTGCGATACTTATGCACATGGGAGGAGCCTGCGATACTTATGCACATGGGAGGAGCCTGCGATACTTATGCACATGGGAGGAGCCTGCGATACTTATGCACATGGGAGGAGCCTGCGATACTTATGCACATGGGAGGAGCCTGCGATACTTATGCACATGGGAGGAGCCTGCGATACTTATGCACATGGGAGGAGCCTGCGATACTTATGCACATGGGAGGAGCCTGCGATACTTATGCACATGGGAGGAGCCTGCGATACTTATGCACATGGGAGGAGCCTGCGATACTTATGCACATGGGAGGAGCCTGCGATACTTATGCACATGGGAGGAGCCTGCGATACTTATGCACATGGGAGGAGCCTGCGATACTTATGCACATGGGAGGAGCCTGCGATACTTATGCACATGGGAGGAGCCTGCGATGCTTATGCACATGGGAGGAGCCTGCGATGCTTATGCACATGGGAGGAGCCTGCGATGCTTATGCACATGGGAGGAGCCTGCGATGCTTATGCACATGGGAGGAGCCTGCGATGCTTATGCACATGGGAGGAGCCTGCGATGCTTATGCACATGGGAGGAGCCTGCGATGCTTATGCACATGGGAGGAGCCTGCGATGCTTATGCACATGGGAGGAGCCTGCGATGCTTATGCACATGGGAGGAGCCTGCGATACTTATGCACATGGGAGGAGCCTGCGATACTTATGCACATGGGAGGAGCCTGCGATACTTATGCACATGGGAGGAGCCTGCGATACTTATGCACATGGGAGGAGCCTGCGATACTTATGCACATGGGAGGAGCCTGCGATACTTATGCACATGGGAGGAGCCTGCGATACTTATGCACATGGGAGGAGCCTGCGATACTTATGCACATGGGAGGAGCCTGCGATACTTATGCACATGGGAGGAGCCTGCGATACTTATGCACATGGGAGGAGCCTGCGATACTTATGCACATGGGAGGAGCCTGCGATACTTATGCACATGGGAGGAGCCTGCGATACTTATGCACATGGGAGGAGCCTGCGATACTTATGCACATGGGAGGAGCCTGCGAAACTTATGTACATCGGAGGAGCCTCTGATACTTATGTACATGGGAGGAGCCTGATGGGAGGAGCCTCTGATACTTATGTACATGGAAGGAGCCTGATGGGAGGAGCCTCTGATACTTATGTACATGGGAGGAGCCTGATGGGAGGAGCCTGTGATACTTATGTACATGGGAGGAGCCTGATGGGAGGAGCCTCTGATACTTATGCACATGGAATTTTTTAAATTTTTTTCAAAATTTGCAAAGATTTCAAACAAACTTCTCTCACGTTGTCATTATGGGGGATGTTTGTAGAATTTTGAGGAAAATAATGAATTTAGTACATTTTGAAATAAGGCTGTAACATAAAATGTGGAAAAAGTGAAGTGCTGTGAATACTTTCCAGATGTACTGTATGGGTGAGAGGTGCCCACTGTCTCTGGTGGTGGTATAGAGGGTGTCAGGAATGGGTAGGTGGGGTGAGAGGTGCCCGCTGTCTCTGGGTGGGATGGTGGTATAGAGGGTGTCAGGAATGGGTAGGTGGGGTGAGAGGTGCCCACTGTCTCGGGTGGTGGTATAGAGGGTGTCAGGAATGGGTAGGTGGGGTGAGAGGTGCCCGCTGTCTCTGGGTGGGACGGTGGTATAGAGGGTGTCAGGAATGGGTAGGTGGGGTGAGAGGTGCCCACTGTCTCGGGTGGTGGTATAGAGGGTGTCAGGAATGGGTAGGTGGGGTGAGAGGTGCCCGCTGTCTCTGGTGGTGGTACAGAGGGTGTCAGGAATGGGTAGGTGGGGTGAGAGGTGCCCGCTGTCTCTGGTGGGATGGTGGTATAGAGGGTGTCAGGAATGGGTAGGTGGGGTGAGAGGTGCCCGCTGTCTCTGGTGGTGGTACAGAGGGTGTCAGGAATGGGTAGGTGGGGTGAGAGGTGCCCGCTGTCTCTGGTGGTGGTACAGAGGGTGTCAGGAATGGGTAGGTGGGGTGAGAGGTGCCCGCTGTCTCTGGTGGTGGTATAGAGGGTGTCAGGAATGGGTAGGTGGGGTGAGAGGTGCCCGCTGTCTCTGGTGGGATGGTGGTATAGAGGGTGTCAGGAATGGGTAGGTGGGGTGAGAGGTGCCCGCTGTCTCTGGTGAGATGGTGGTATAGAGGGTGTCAGGAATGGGTAGGTGGGGTGAGAGGTGCCCGCTGTCTCTGGTGGGATGGTGGTATAGAGGGTGTCAGGAATGGGTAAGTGGGGTGAGAGGTGCCCGCTGTCTCTGGTGGTGGTACAGAGGGTGTCAGGAATGGGTAGGTGGGGTGAGAGGTGCCCGCTGTCTCTGGGTGGTGGTACAGAGGGTGTCAGGAATGGGTAAGTGGGGTGAGAGGTGCCCGCTGTCTCTGGGTGGTGGTACAGAGGGTGTCAGGAATGGGTAGGTGGGGTGAGAGGTGCCCGCTGTCTCTGGGTGGTGGTACAGAGGGTGTCAGGAATGGGTAGGTGGGGTGAGAGGTGCCCGCTGTTTCTGGTGGTGGTATAGAGGGTGTCAGGAATGGGTAGGTGGGGTGAGAGGTGCCCGCTGTCTCTGGGTGGTGGTACAGAGGGTGTCAGGAATGGGTAGGTGGGGTGAGAGGTGCCCGCTGTTTCTGGTGGTGGTATAGAGGGTGTCAGGAATGGGTAGGTGGGGTGAAAGGTGCCCGCTGTCTCTGGTGGGATGGTGGTATAGAGGGTGTCAGGAATGGGTAGGTGGGGTGAGAGGTGCCCGCTGTCTCTGGTGGGATGGTGGTATAGAGGGTGTCAGGAATGGGTAGGTGGGGTGAGAGGTGCCCGCTGTCTCTGGTGGTGGTACAGAGGGTGTCAGGAATGGGTAGGTGGGGTGAGAGGTGCCCGCTGTCTCTGGTGGTGGTACAGAGGGTGTCAGGAATGGGTAGGTGGGGTGAGAGGTGCCCGCTGTCTCTGGGTGGGATGGTGGTATAGAGGGTGTCAGGAATGGGTAGGTGGGGTGAGAGGTGCCCGCTGTCTCTGGTGGGATGGTGGTATAGAGGGTGTCAGGAATGGGTAGGTGGGGTGAGAGGTGCCCGCTGTCTCGGGTGGTGGTACAGAGGGTGTCAGGAATGGGTAGGTGGGGTGAGAGGTGCCTGCTGTCTCTATGTGGGATGGTGGTATAGAGGGTGTCAGGAATGGGTAGGTGGGGTAAGAGGTGCCCGCTGTCTCTGGTGGTGGTACAGAGGGTGTCAGGAATGGGTAGGTGGGGTGAGAGGTACCCGCTGTCTCTGGTGGTGGTATAGAGGGTGTCAGGAATGGGTAGGTGGGGTGAGAGGTGCCCGCTGTCTCTGGTGGTGGTATAGAGGGTGTCAGGAATGGGTAGGTGGGGTGAGAGGTGCCCGCTGTCTCTGGTGGGATGGTGGTATAGAGAGTGTCAGGAATGGGTAGGTGGGGTGAGAGGTGCCCGCTGTCTCTGGTGGGATGGTGGTATAGAGGGTGTCAGGAATGGGTAGGTGGGGTGAGAGGTGCCCGCTGTCTCTGGTGGTGGTACAGAGGGTGTCAGGAATGGGTAGGTGGGGTGAGAGGTGCCCGCTGTCTCTGGGTGGGATGGTGGTATAGAGGGTGTCAGGAATGGGTAGGTGGGGTGAGAGGTGCCCTCTGTCTCTGGTGGGATGGTGGTATAGAGGGTGTCAGGAATGGGTAGGTGGGGTGAGAGGTGCCCGCTGTCTCTGGTGGTGGTATAGAGGGTGTCAGGAATGGGTAGGTGGGGTGAGAGGTGCCCGCTGTCTCTGGTGGGATGGTGGTATAGAGGGTGTCAGGAATGGGTAGGTGGGGTGAGAGGTGCCCGCTGTCTCTATGTGGGATGGTGGTATAGAGGGCGTCAGGAATGGGTAGGTGGGGTGAGAGGTGCCCGCTGTCTCTATGTGGGATGGTGGTATAGAGGGTGTCAAGAATGGGTAGGTGGGGTGAGAGGTGCCCGCTGTCTCTGGTGGTGGTATAGAGGGTGTCAGGAATGGGTAGGTGGGGTGAGAGGTGCCCGCTGTCTCTGGTGGTGGTACAGAGGGTGTCAGGAATGGGTAGGTGGGGTGAGAGGTGCCCGCTGTCTCTGGTGGTGGTATAGAGGGTGTCAGGAATGGGTAGGTGGGGTGAGAGGTGCCCACTGTCTCTGGTGGTGGTATAGAGGGTGTCAGGAATGGGTAGGTGGGGTGAGAGGTGCCCACTGTCTCTGGTGGTGGTATAGAGGGTGTCAGGAATGGGTAGGTGGGGTGAGAGGTGCCCGCTGTCTCTGGTGGGATGGTGGTATAGAGGGTGTCAGGAATGGGTAGGTGGGGTGAGAGGTGCCCGCTGTCTCTATGTGGGATGGTGGTATAGAGGGTGTCAGGAATGGGTAGGTGGGGTGAGAGGTGCCCGCTGTCTCTGGGTGGGATGGTGGTATAGAGGGTGTCAGGAATGGGTAGGTGGGGTGAGAGGTGCCCGCTGTCTCGGATGGTGGTACAGAGGGTGTCAGGAATGGGTAGGTGGGGTGAGAGGTGCCCGCTGTCTCTGGTGGTGGTATAGAGGGTGTCAGGAATGGGTAGGTGGGGTTAGAGGTGCCCGCTGTCTCTGGTGGTGGTATAGAGGGTGTCAGGAATGGGTAGGTGGGGTGAGAGGTGCCCACTGTCTCTGGTGGTGGTATAGAGGGTGTCAGGAATGGGTAGGTGGGGTGAGAGGTGCCCGCTGTCTCTGGTGGTGGTATAGAGGGTGTCAGGAATGGGTAGGTGGGGTGAGAGGTGCCCGCTGTCTCTGATGGTGGTACAGACGGTGTCAGGAATGGGTAGGTGGGGTGAGAGGTGCCCGCTGTCTCTGATGGTGGTACAGACGGTGTCAGGAATGGGTAGGTGGGGTGAGAGGTGCCCGCTGTCTCTGGTGAGATGGTGGTATAGAGGGTGTAAGGAATGGGTAGGTGGGGTGAGAGGTGCCCGCTGTCTCTGGTGGTGGTACAGAGGGTGTCAGGAATGGGTAGGTGGGGTGAGAGGTGCCCGCTGTCTCTGGTGAGATGGTGGTATAGAGGGTGTCAGGAATGGGTAGGTGGGGTGAGAGGTGCCCGCTGTCTCTGGTGGTGGTATAGAGGGTGTCAGGAATGGGTAGGTTGGGTGAGAGGTGCCCGCTGTCTCTATGTGGGATGGTGGTATAGAGGGTGTCAGGAATGGGTAGGTGGGGTGAGAGGTGCCCGCTGTCTCTGGTGGTGGTACAGAGGGTGTCAGGAATGGGTAGGTGGGGTGAGAGGTGCCCGCTGTCTCTGGTGGTGGTACAGAGGGTGTCAGGAATGGGTAGGTGGGGTGAGAGGTGCCCGCTGTCTCTGGTGGTGGTATAGAGGGTGTCAGGAATGGGTAGGTGGGGTTAGAGGTGCCCGCTGTCTCTGGTGGTGGTATAGAGGGTGTCAGGAATGGGTAGGTGGGGTGAGAGGTGCCCACTGTCTCTGGTGGTGGTATAGAGGGTGTCAGGAATGGGTAGGTGGGGTGAGAGGTGCCCGCTGTCTCTGGTGGTGGTATAGAGGGTGTCAGGAATGGGTAGGTGGGGTGAGAGGTGCCCGCTGTCTCTGGTGGTGGTATAGAGGGTGTCAGGAATGGGTAGGTGGGGTGAGAGGTGCCCACTGTTTCTGGTGGTGGTATAGAGGGTGTCAGGAATGGGTAGGTGGGGTGAGAGGTGCCCGCTGTCTCTGGTGGTGGTACAGAGGGTGTCAGAAATGGGTAGGTGGGGTGAGAGGTGCCCGCTGTCTCTATGTGGGATGGTGGTATAGAGGGTGTCAGGAATGGGTAGGTGGGGTGAGAGGTGCCCGCTGTCTCTATGTGGGATGGTGGTATAGAGGGTGTCAGGAATGGGTAGGTGGGGTGAGAGGTGCCCGCTGTCTCTGGTGGTGGTATAGAGGGTGTCAGGAATGGGTAGGTGGGGTGAGAGGTGCCCACTGTCTCTGGTGGTGGTACAGAGGGTGTCAGGAATGGGTAGGTGGGGTGAGAGGTGCCCGCTGTCTCTGGGTGGGATGGTGGTATAGAGGGTGTCAGGGATGGGTAGGTGGGGTGAGAGGTGCCCGCTGTCTCTGGGTGGGATGGTGGTATAGAGGGTGTCAGGAATGGGTAGGTGGGGTGAGAGGTGCCCGCTGTCTCTGGTGGTGGTATAGAGGGTGTCAGGAATGGGTAGGTGGGGTGAGAGGTGCCCGCTGTCTCTGGTGGTGGTACAGAGGGTGTCAGGAATGGGTAGGTGGGGTGAGAGGTGCCCGCTGTCTCTGGTGGGATGGTGGTATAGAGGGTGTCAGGAATGGGTAGGTGGGGTGAGAGGTGCCCGCTGTCTCTGGTGGTGGTATAGAGGGTGTCAGGAATGGGTAGGTGGGGTGAGAGGTGCCCACTGTCTCTGGTGGGACGGTGGTATAGAGGGTGTCAGGAATGGGTAGGTGGGGTGAGAGGTGCCCGCTGTCTCGGATGGTGGTACAGAGGGTGTCAGGAATGGGTAGGTGGGGTGAGAGGTGCTTGCTGTCTCGGATGGTGGTATAGAGGGTGTCAGGAATGGGTAGGTGGGGTGAGAGGTGCCCGCTGTCTCTGGTGGTGGTATAGAGGGTGTCAGGAATGGGTAGGTGGGGTGAGAGGTGCCCGCTGTCTCTATGTGGGATGGTGGTATAGAGGGTGTCAGGAATGGGTAGGTGGGGTGAGAGGTGCCCACTGTCTCTGGTGGTGGTATAGAGGGTGTCAGGAATGGGTAGGTGGGGTGAGAGGTGCCCGCTGTCTCTGGGTGGGATGGTGGTATAGAGGGTGTCAGGAATGGGTAGGTGGGGTGAGAGGTGCCCGCTGTCTCTATGTGGGATGGTGGTATAGAGGGTGTCAGGAATGGGTAGGTGGGGTGAGAGGTGCCCACTGTCTCTGGTGGTGGTATAGAGGGTGTCAGGAATGGGTAGGTGGGGTGAGAGGTGCCCACTGTCTCTGGTGGGACGGTGGTATAGAGGGTGTCAGGAATGGGTAGGTGGGGTGAGAGGTGCCCGCTGTCTCTATGTGGGATGGTGGTATAGAGGGTGTCAGGAATGGGTAGGTAGGGTGAGAGGTGCCCGCTGTCTCTGGTGGTGGTACAGAGGGTGTCAGGAATGGGTAGGTGGGGTGAGAGGTGCCCGCTGTCTCTGGTGGTGGTATAGAGGGTGTCAGGAATGGGTAGGTGGGGTGAGAGGTGCCCGCTGTCTCTGGTGGTGGTACAGAGGGTGTCAGGAATGGGTAGGTGGGGTGAGAGGTGCCCGCTGTCTCGGGTGGTGGTATAGAGGGTGTCAGGAATGGGTAGGTGGGGTGAGAGGTGCCCGCTGTCTCTGGTGGGATGGTGGTATAGAGGGTGTCAGGAATGGGTAGGTGGGGTGAGAGGTGCCCGCTGTCTCTGGTGGTGGTATAGAGGGTGTCAGGAATGGGTGGGTGGGGTGAGAGGTGCCCGCTGTCTCTGGTGGTGGTATAGAGGGTGTCAGGAATGGGTAGGTGGGGTGAGAGGTGCCCGCTGTCTCTGGTGGTGGTATAGAGGGTGTCAGGAATGGGTAGGTGGGGCGAGAGGTGCCCGCTGTCTCGGGTGGTGGTACAGAGGGTGTCAGGAATGGGTAGGTGGGGTGAGAGGTGCCCGCTGTCTCTGGTGGTGGTATAGAGGGTGTCAGGAATGGGTAGGTGGGGTGAGAGGTGCCCGCTGTCTCTGGTGGTGGTATAGAGGGTGTCAGGAATGGGTAGGTGGGTTGAGAGGTGCCCGCTGTCTCTGGTGGTGGTATAGAGGGTGTCAGGAATGGGTAGGTGGGGTGAGAGGTGCCCGCTGTCTCGGATGGTGGTACAGAGGGTGTCAGGAATGGGTAGGTGGGGTTAGAGGTGCCCGCTGTCTCTGGTGGTGGTACAGAGGGTGTCAGGAATGGGTAGGTAGGGTGAGAGGTGCCCGCTGTCTCTGGTGGTGGTACAGAGGGTGTCAGGAATGGGTAGGTGGGGTGAGAGGTGCCCGCTGTCTCTGGTGAGATGGTGGTATAGAGGGTGTCAGGAATGGGTAGGTGGGGTGAGAGGTGCCCGCTGTCTCTGGTGGTGGTACAGAGGGTGTCAGGAATGGGTAGGTGGGGTGAGAGGTGCCCGCTGTCTCTATGTGGGATGGTGGTATAGAGGGGGTCAGGAATGGGTAGGTGGGGTGAGAGGTGCCCGCTGTCTCTATGTGGGATGGTGGTATAGAGGGGGTCAGGAATGGGTAGGTGGGGTGAGAGGTGCCCGCTGTCTCTGGTGGTGGTATAGAGGGTGTCAGGAATGGGTAGGTGGGGTGAGAGGTGCCCGCTGTCTCTATGTGGGATGGTGGTATAGAGGGTGTCAGGAATGGGTAGGTGGGGTGAGAGGTGCCCGCTGTCTCTGGTGGTGGTATAGAGGGTGTCAGGAATGGGTAGGTGGGGTGAGAGGTGCCCGCTGTCTCTATGTGGGATGGTGGTATAGAGGGTGTCAGGAATGGGTAGGTGGGGTGAGAGGTGCCCACTGTCTCTGGTGGTGGTATAGAGGGTGTCAGGAATGGGTAGGTGGGGTGAGAGGTGCCCGCTGTCTCTATGTGGGATGGTGGTATAGAGGGTGTCAGGAATGGGTAGGTGGGGTGAGAGGTGCCCGCTGTCTCTATGTGGGATGGTGGTATAGAGGGGGTCAGGAATGGGTAGGTGGGGTGAGAGGTGCCCGCTGTCTCTGGTGAGATGGTGGTATAGAGGGTGTCAGGAATGGGTAGGTGGGGTGAGAGGTGCCCGCTGTCTCTATGTGGGATGGTGGTACAGAGGGTGTCAGGAATGGATAGGTGGGGTGAGAGGTGCCCGCTGTCTCTGGTGGGATGGTGGTATAGAGGGTGTCAGGAATGGGTAGGTGGGGTGAGAGGTGCCCACTGTCTCTGGGTGGGACGGTGGTATAGAGGGTGTCAGGAATGGGTAGGTGGGGTGAGAGGTGCCCACTGTCTCGGGTGGTGGTATAGAGGGTGTCAGGAATGGGTAGGTGGGGTGAGAGGTGCCCGCTGTCTCTGGTGGTGGTACAGAGGGTGTCAGGAATGGGTAGGTGGGGTGAGAGGTGCCCGCTGTCTCTGGTGGGATGGTGGTATAGAGGGTGTCAGGAATGGGTAGGTGGGGTGAGAGGTGCCCGCTGTCTCTGGTGGTGGTACAGAGGGTGTCAGGAATGGGTAGGTGGGGTGAGAGGTGCCCGCTGTCTCTGGTGGTGGTACAGAGGGTGTCAGGAATGGGTAGGTGGGGTGAGAGGTGCCCGCTGTCTCTGGTGGTGGTATAGAGGGTGTCAGGAATGGGTAGGTGGGGTGAGAGGTGCCCGCTGTCTCTGGTGGGATGGTGGTATAGAGGGTGTCAGGAATGGGTAGGTGGGGTGAGAGGTGCCCGCTGTCTCTGGTGAGATGGTGGTATAGAGGGTGTCAGGAATGGGTAGGTGGGGTGAGAGGTGCCCGCTGTCTCTGGTGGGATGGTGGTATAGAGGGTGTCAGGAATGGGTAAGTGGGGTGAGAGGTGCCCGCTGTCTCTGGTGGTGGTACAGAGGGTGTCAGGAATGGGTAGGTGGGGTGAGAGGTGCCCGCTGTCTCTGGGTGGTGGTACAGAGGGTGTCAGGAATGGGTAAGTGGGGTGAGAGGTGCCCGCTGTCTCTGGGTGGTGGTACAGAGGGTGTCAGGAATGGGTAGGTGGGGTGAGAGGTGCCCGCTGTCTCTGGGTGGTGGTACAGAGGGTGTCAGGAATGGGTAGGTGGGGTGAGAGGTGCCCGCTGTTTCTGGTGGTGGTATAGAGGGTGTCAGGAATGGGTAGGTGGGGTGAGAGGTGCCCGCTGTCTCTGGGTGGTGGTACAGAGGGTGTCAGGAATGGGTAGGTGGGGTGAGAGGTGCCCGCTGTTTCTGGTGGTGGTATAGAGGGTGTCAGGAATGGGTAGGTGGGGTGAAAGGTGCCCGCTGTCTCTGGTGGGATGGTGGTATAGAGGGTGTCAGGAATGGGTAGGTGGGGTGAGAGGTGCCCGCTGTCTCTGGTGGGATGGTGGTATAGAGGGTGTCAGGAATGGGTAGGTGGGGTGAGAGGTGCCCGCTGTCTCTGGTGGTGGTACAGAGGGTGTCAGGAATGGGTAGGTGGGGTGAGAGGTGCCCGCTGTCTCTGGTGGTGGTACAGAGGGTGTCAGGAATGGGTAGGTGGGGTGAGAGGTGCCCGCTGTCTCTGGGTGGGATGGTGGTATAGAGGGTGTCAGGAATGGGTAGGTGGGGTGAGAGGTGCCCGCTGTCTCTGGTGGGATGGTGGTATAGAGGGTGTCAGGAATGGGTAGGTGGGGTGAGAGGTGCCCGCTGTCTCGGGTGGTGGTACAGAGGGTGTCAGGAATGGGTAGGTGGGGTGAGAGGTGCCTGCTGTCTCTATGTGGGATGGTGGTATAGAGGGTGTCAGGAATGGGTAGGTGGGGTAAGAGGTGCCCGCTGTCTCTGGTGGTGGTACAGAGGGTGTCAGGAATGGGTAGGTGGGGTGAGAGGTACCCGCTGTCTCTGGTGGTGGTATAGAGGGTGTCAGGAATGGGTAGGTGGGGTGAGAGGTGCCCGCTGTCTCTGGTGGTGGTATAGAGGGTGTCAGGAATGGGTAGGTGGGGTGAGAGGTGCCCGCTGTCTCTGGTGGGATGGTGGTATAGAGAGTGTCAGGAATGGGTAGGTGGGGTGAGAGGTGCCCGCTGTCTCTGGTGGGATGGTGGTATAGAGGGTGTCAGGAATGGGTAGGTGGGGTGAGAGGTGCCCGCTGTCTCTGGTGGTGGTACAGAGGGTGTCAGGAATGGGTAGGTGGGGTGAGAGGTGCCCGCTGTCTCTGGGTGGGATGGTGGTATAGAGGGTGTCAGGAATGGGTAGGTGGGGTGAGAGGTGCCCTCTGTCTCTGGTGGGATGGTGGTATAGAGGGTGTCAGGAATGGGTAGGTGGGGTGAGAGGTGCCCGCTGTCTCTGGTGGTGGTATAGAGGGTGTCAGGAATGGGTAGGTGGGGTGAGAGGTGCCCGCTGTCTCTGGTGGGATGGTGGTATAGAGGGTGTCAGGAATGGGTAGGTGGGGTGAGAGGTGCCCGCTGTCTCTATGTGGGATGGTGGTATAGAGGGCGTCAGGAATGGGTAGGTGGGGTGAGAGGTGCCCGCTGTCTCTATGTGGGATGGTGGTATAGAGGGTGTCAAGAATGGGTAGGTGGGGTGAGAGGTGCCCGCTGTCTCTGGTGGTGGTATAGAGGGTGTCAGGAATGGGTAGGTGGGGTGAGAGGTGCCCGCTGTCTCTGGTGGTGGTACAGAGGGTGTCAGGAATGGGTAGGTGGGGTGAGAGGTGCCCGCTGTCTCTGGTGGTGGTATAGAGGGTGTCAGGAATGGGTAGGTGGGGTGAGAGGTGCCCACTGTCTCTGGTGGTGGTATAGAGGGTGTCAGGAATGGGTAGGTGGGGTGAGAGGTGCCCACTGTCTCTGGTGGTGGTATAGAGGGTGTCAGGAATGGGTAGGTGGGGTGAGAGGTGCCCGCTGTCTCTGGTGGGATGGTGGTATAGAGGGTGTCAGGAATGGGTAGGTGGGGTGAGAGGTGCCCGCTGTCTCTATGTGGGATGGTGGTATAGAGGGTGTCAGGAATGGGTAGGTGGGGTGAGAGGTGCCCGCTGTCTCTGGGTGGGATGGTGGTATAGAGGGTGTCAGGAATGGGTAGGTGGGGTGAGAGGTGCCCGCTGTCTCGGATGGTGGTACAGAGGGTGTCAGGAATGGGTAGGTGGGGTGAGAGGTGCCCGCTGTCTCTGGTGGTGGTATAGAGGGTGTCAGGAATGGGTAGGTGGGGTTAGAGGTGCCCGCTGTCTCTGGTGGTGGTATAGAGGGTGTCAGGAATGGGTAGGTGGGGTGAGAGGTGCCCACTGTCTCTGGTGGTGGTATAGAGGGTGTCAGGAATGGGTAGGTGGGGTGAGAGGTGCCCGCTGTCTCTGGTGGTGGTATAGAGGGTGTCAGGAATGGGTAGGTGGGGTGAGAGGTGCCCGCTGTCTCTGATGGTGGTACAGACGGTGTCAGGAATGGGTAGGTGGGGTGAGAGGTGCCCGCTGTCTCTGATGGTGGTACAGACGGTGTCAGGAATGGGTAGGTGGGGTGAGAGGTGCCCGCTGTCTCTGGTGAGATGGTGGTATAGAGGGTGTAAGGAATGGGTAGGTGGGGTGAGAGGTGCCCGCTGTCTCTGGTGGTGGTACAGAGGGTGTCAGGAATGGGTAGGTGGGGTGAGAGGTGCCCGCTGTCTCTGGTGAGATGGTGGTATAGAGGGTGTCAGGAATGGGTAGGTGGGGTGAGAGGTGCCCGCTGTCTCTGGTGGTGGTATAGAGGGTGTCAGGAATGGGTAGGTTGGGTGAGAGGTGCCCGCTGTCTCTATGTGGGATGGTGGTATAGAGGGTGTCAGGAATGGGTAGGTGGGGTGAGAGGTGCCCGCTGTCTCTGGTGGTGGTACAGAGGGTGTCAGGAATGGGTAGGTGGGGTGAGAGGTGCCCGCTGTCTCTGGTGGTGGTACAGAGGGTGTCAGGAATGGGTAGGTGGGGTGAGAGGTGCCCGCTGTCTCTGGTGGTGGTATAGAGGGTGTCAGGAATGGGTAGGTGGGGTTAGAGGTGCCCGCTGTCTCTGGTGGTGGTATAGAGGGTGTCAGGAATGGGTAGGTGGGGTGAGAGGTGCCCACTGTCTCTGGTGGTGGTATAGAGGGTGTCAGGAATGGGTAGGTGGGGTGAGAGGTGCCCGCTGTCTCTGGTGGTGGTATAGAGGGTGTCAGGAATGGGTAGGTGGGGTGAGAGGTGCCCGCTGTCTCTGGTGGTGGTATAGAGGGTGTCAGGAATGGGTAGGTGGGGTGAGAGGTGCCCACTGTTTCTGGTGGTGGTATAGAGGGTGTCAGGAATGGGTAGGTGGGGTGAGAGGTGCCCGCTGTCTCTGGTGGTGGTACAGAGGGTGTCAGAAATGGGTAGGTGGGGTGAGAGGTGCCCGCTGTCTCTATGTGGGATGGTGGTATAGAGGGTGTCAGGAATGGGTAGGTGGGGTGAGAGGTGCCCGCTGTCTCTATGTGGGATGGTGGTATAGAGGGTGTCAGGAATGGGTAGGTGGGGTGAGAGGTGCCCGCTGTCTCTGGTGGTGGTATAGAGGGTGTCAGGAATGGGTAGGTGGGGTGAGAGGTGCCCACTGTCTCTGGTGGTGGTACAGAGGGTGTCAGGAATGGGTAGGTGGGGTGAGAGGTGCCCGCTGTCTCTGGGTGGGATGGTGGTATAGAGGGTGTCAGGGATGGGTAGGTGGGGTGAGAGGTGCCCGCTGTCTCTGGGTGGGATGGTGGTATAGAGGGTGTCAGGAATGGGTAGGTGGGGTGAGAGGTGCCCGCTGTCTCTGGTGGTGGTATAGAGGGTGTCAGGAATGGGTAGGTGGGGTGAGAGGTGCCCGCTGTCTCTGGTGGTGGTACAGAGGGTGTCAGGAATGGGTAGGTGGGGTGAGAGGTGCCCGCTGTCTCTGGTGGGATGGTGGTATAGAGGGTGTCAGGAATGGGTAGGTGGGGTGAGAGGTGCCCGCTGTCTCTGGTGGTGGTATAGAGGGTGTCAGGAATGGGTAGGTGGGGTGAGAGGTGCCCACTGTCTCTGGTGGGACGGTGGTATAGAGGGTGTCAGGAATGGGTAGGTGGGGTGAGAGGTGCCCGCTGTCTCGGATGGTGGTACAGAGGGTGTCAGGAATGGGTAGGTGGGGTGAGAGGTGCTTGCTGTCTCGGATGGTGGTATAGAGGGTGTCAGGAATGGGTAGGTGGGGTGAGAGGTGCCCGCTGTCTCTGGTGGTGGTATAGAGGGTGTCAGGAATGGGTAGGTGGGGTGAGAGGTGCCCGCTGTCTCTATGTGGGATGGTGGTATAGAGGGTGTCAGGAATGGGTAGGTGGGGTGAGAGGTGCCCACTGTCTCTGGTGGTGGTATAGAGGGTGTCAGGAATGGGTAGGTGGGGTGAGAGGTGCCCGCTGTCTCTGGGTGGGATGGTGGTATAGAGGGTGTCAGGAATGGGTAGGTGGGGTGAGAGGTGCCCGCTGTCTCTATGTGGGATGGTGGTATAGAGGGTGTCAGGAATGGGTAGGTGGGGTGAGAGGTGCCCACTGTCTCTGGTGGTGGTATAGAGGGTGTCAGGAATGGGTAGGTGGGGTGAGAGGTGCCCACTGTCTCTGGTGGGACGGTGGTATAGAGGGTGTCAGGAATGGGTAGGTGGGGTGAGAGGTGCCCGCTGTCTCTATGTGGGATGGTGGTATAGAGGGTGTCAGGAATGGGTAGGTAGGGTGAGAGGTGCCCGCTGTCTCTGGTGGTGGTACAGAGGGTGTCAGGAATGGGTAGGTGGGGTGAGAGGTGCCCGCTGTCTCTGGTGGTGGTATAGAGGGTGTCAGGAATGGGTAGGTGGGGTGAGAGGTGCCCGCTGTCTCTGGTGGTGGTACAGAGGGTGTCAGGAATGGGTAGGTGGGGTGAGAGGTGCCCGCTGTCTCGGGTGGTGGTATAGAGGGTGTCAGGAATGGGTAGGTGGGGTGAGAGGTGCCCGCTGTCTCTGGTGGGATGGTGGTATAGAGGGTGTCAGGAATGGGTAGGTGGGGTGAGAGGTGCCCGCTGTCTCTGGTGGTGGTATAGAGGGTGTCAGGAATGGGTGGGTGGGGTGAGAGGTGCCCGCTGTCTCTGGTGGTGGTATAGAGGGTGTCAGGAATGGGTAGGTGGGGTGAGAGGTGCCCGCTGTCTCTGGTGGTGGTATAGAGGGTGTCAGGAATGGGTAGGTGGGGCGAGAGGTGCCCGCTGTCTCGGGTGGTGGTACAGAGGGTGTCAGGAATGGGTAGGTGGGGTGAGAGGTGCCCGCTGTCTCTGGTGGTGGTATAGAGGGTGTCAGGAATGGGTAGGTGGGGTGAGAGGTGCCCGCTGTCTCTGGTGGTGGTATAGAGGGTGTCAGGAATGGGTAGGTGGGTTGAGAGGTGCCCGCTGTCTCTGGTGGTGGTATAGAGGGTGTCAGGAATGGGTAGGTGGGGTGAGAGGTGCCCGCTGTCTCGGATGGTGGTACAGAGGGTGTCAGGAATGGGTAGGTGGGGTTAGAGGTGCCCGCTGTCTCTGGTGGTGGTACAGAGGGTGTCAGGAATGGGTAGGTAGGGTGAGAGGTGCCCGCTGTCTCTGGTGGTGGTACAGAGGGTGTCAGGAATGGGTAGGTGGGGTGAGAGGTGCCCGCTGTCTCTGGTGAGATGGTGGTATAGAGGGTGTCAGGAATGGGTAGGTGGGGTGAGAGGTGCCCGCTGTCTCTGGTGGTGGTACAGAGGGTGTCAGGAATGGGTAGGTGGGGTGAGAGGTGCCCGCTGTCTCTATGTGGGATGGTGGTATAGAGGGGGTCAGGAATGGGTAGGTGGGGTGAGAGGTGCCCGCTGTCTCTATGTGGGATGGTGGTATAGAGGGGGTCAGGAATGGGTAGGTGGGGTGAGAGGTGCCCGCTGTCTCTGGTGGTGGTATAGAGGGTGTCAGGAATGGGTAGGTGGGGTGAGAGGTGCCCGCTGTCTCTATGTGGGATGGTGGTATAGAGGGTGTCAGGAATGGGTAGGTGGGGTGAGAGGTGCCCGCTGTCTCTGGTGGTGGTATAGAGGGTGTCAGGAATGGGTAGGTGGGGTGAGAGGTGCCCGCTGTCTCTATGTGGGATGGTGGTATAGAGGGTGTCAGGAATGGGTAGGTGGGGTGAGAGGTGCCCACTGTCTCTGGTGGTGGTATAGAGGGTGTCAGGAATGGGTAGGTGGGGTGAGAGGTGCCCGCTGTCTCTATGTGGGATGGTGGTATAGAGGGTGTCAGGAATGGGTAGGTGGGGTGAGAGGTGCCCGCTGTCTCTATGTGGGATGGTGGTATAGAGGGGGTCAGGAATGGGTAGGTGGGGTGAGAGGTGCCCGCTGTCTCTGGTGAGATGGTGGTATAGAGGGTGTCAGGAATGGGTAGGTGGGGTGAGAGGTGCCCGCTGTCTCTATGTGGGATGGTGGTACAGAGGGTGTCAGGAATGGATAGGTGGGGTGAGAGGTGCCCGCTGTCTCTGGTGGGATGGTGGTATAGAGGGTGTCAGGAATGGGTAGGTGGGGTGAGAGGTGCCCACTGTCTCTGGGTGGGACGGTGGTATAGAGGGTGTCAGGAATGGGTAGGTGGGGTGAGAGGTGCCCGCTGTCTCTGGTGGTGGTATAGAGGGTGTCAGGAATGGGTAGGTGGGGTGAGAGGTGCCCGCTGTCTCTGGTGGTGGTATAGAGGGTGTCAGGAATGGGTAGGTGGGGTGAGAGGTGCCCGCTGTCTCTGGTGGTGGTATAGAGGGTGTCAGGAATGGGTAGGTGGGGTGAGAGGTGCCCGCTGTCTCTGGTGGTGGTATAGAGGGTGTCAGTAATGGGTAGGTGGGGTGAGAGGTGCCCGCTGTCTCTGATGGTGGTATAGAGGGTATCAGGAATGGGTAGGTGGGGTGAGAGGTGCCCGCTGTCTCTGGTGGTGGTACAGAGGGTGTCAGGAATGGGTAGGTGGGGTGAGAGGTGCCCGCTGTCTCTGGTGGTGGTATAGAGGGTGTCAGGAATAGGTAGGTGGGGTGAGAGGTGCCCGCTGTCTCTGGTGGTGGTACAGAGGGTGTCAGGAATGGGTAGGTGGGGTGAGAGGTGCCCGCTGTCTCTGGTGGTGGTATAGAGGGTGTCAGTAATGGGTAGGTGGGGTGAGAGGTGCCCGCTGTCTCTGGGTGGTGGTACAGAGGGTGTCAGGAATGGGTAGGTGGGGTGAGAGGTGCCCGCTGTTTCTGGTGGTGGTATAGAGGGTGTCAGGAATGGGTAGGTGGGGTGAGAGGTGCCCGCTGTCTCTGGTGGGATGGTGGTATAGAGGGTGTCAGGAATGGGTAGGTGGGGTGAGAGGTGCCCGCTGTCTCTGGTGGGATGGTGGTATAGAGGGTGTCAGGAATGGGTAGGTGGGGTGAGAGGTGCCCGCTGTCTCTGGTGGTGGTATAGAGGGTGTCAGGAATGGGTAGGTGGGGTGAGAGGTGCCCGCTGTCTCTGGTGGGATGGTGGTACAGAGGGTGTCAGGAATGGGTAGGTGGGGTAAGAGGTGCCCGCTGTCTCTGGTGGTGGTATAGAGGGTGTCAGGAATGGGTAGGTGGGGTGAGAGGTGCCCGCTGTCTCTGGTGGTGGTATAGAGGGTGTCAGGAATGGGTAGGTGGGGTGAGAGGTGCCCGCTGTCTCTGGTGGTGGTATAGAGGGTGTCAGGAATGGGTAGGTGGGGTGAGAGGTGCCCGCTGTCTCTGGTGGGATGGTGGTATAGAGGGTGTCAGGAATGGGTAGGTGGGGTGAGAGGTGCCCGCTGTCTCTGGTGGTGGTATAGAGGGTGTCAGGAATGGGTAGGTGGGGTGAGAGGTGCCCGCTGTCTCTGGGTGGGATGGTGGTACAGAGGGTGTCAGGAATGGGTAGGTGGGGTGAGAGGTGCCCGCTGTCTCTGGTGGTGGTACAGAGGGTGTCAGGAATGGGTAGGTGGGGTGAGAGGTGCCCGCTGTCTCTGGGTGGGATGGTGGTACAGAGGGTGTCAGGAATGGGTAGGTGGGGTGAGAGGTGCCCGCTGTCTCTGGGTGGGATGGTGGTATAGAGGGTGTCAGGAATGGGTAGGTGGGGTGAGAGGTGCCCGCTGTCTCTGGTGGTGGTATAGAGGGTGTCAGGAATGGGTAGGTGGGGTGAGAGGTGCCCACTGTCTCTGGTGGTGGTATAGAGGGTGTCAGGAATGGGTAGGTGGGGTGAGAGGTGCCCACTGTCTCTGGTGGTGGTATAGAGGGTGTCAGGAATGGGTAGGTGGGGTTAGAGGTGCCCACTGTCTCTGGTGGTGGTATAGAGGGTGTCAGGAATGGGTAGGTGGGGTGAGAGGTGCCCACTGTCTCGGATGGTGGTACAGAGGGTGTCAGGAATGGGTAGGTGGGGTGAGAGGTGCCCGCTGTCTCTGGTGGTGGTACAGAGGGTGTCAGGAATGGGTAGGTGGGGTGAGAGGTGCCCGCTGTCTCGGATGGTGGTACAGAGGGTGTCAGGAATGGGTAGGTGGGGTGAGAGGTGCTTGCTGTCTCGGATGGTGGTATAGAGGGTGTCAGGAATGGGTAGGTGGGGTGAGAGGTGCCCACTGTCTCTGGTGGTGGTATAGAGGGTGTCAGGAATGGGTAGGTGGGGTGAGAGGTGCCCGCTGTCTCGGGTGGTGGTACAGAGGGTGTCAGGAATGGGTAGGTGGGGTGAGAGGTGCCCGCTGTCTCTATGTGGGATGGTGGTATAGAGGGTGTCAGGAATGGGTAGGTGGGGTAAGAGGTGCCCGCTGTCTCTGGTGGTGGTACAGAGGGTGTCAGGAATGGGTAGGTGGGGTGAGAGGTGCCCGCTGTCTCTGGTGGTGGTACAGAGGGTGTCAGGAATGGGTAGGTGGGGTGAGAGGTGCCCGCTGTCTCTGGGTGGGATGGTGGTATAGAGGGTGTCAGGAATGGGTAGGTGGGGTGAGAGGTGCCCTCTGTCTCTGGTGGGATGGTGGTATAGAGGGTGTCAGGAATGGGTAGGTGGGGTGAGAGGTGCCCGCTGTCTCTGGTGGTGGTATAGAGGGTGTCAGGAATGGGTAGGTGGGGTGAGAGGTGCCCGCTGTCTCTGGTGGTGGTATAGAGGGTGTCAGGAATGGGTAGGTGGGGTGAGAGGTGCCCGCTGTCTCTATGTGGGATGGTGGTATAGAGGGTGTCAAGAATGGGTAGGTGGGGTGAGAGGTGCCCGCTGTCTCTGGTGGTGGTACAGAGGGTGTCAGGAATGGGTAGGTGGGGTGAGAGGTGCCCGCTGTCTCTGGTGGTGGTATAGAGGGTGTCAGGAATGGGTAGGTGGGGTGAGAGGTGCCCGCTGTCTCTGGTGGTGGTATAGAGGGTGTCAGGAATGGGTAGGTGGGGTGAGAGGTGCCCGCTGTCTCTGGTGGTGGTATAGAGGGTGTCAGGAATGGGTAGGTGGGGTGAGAGGTGCCCGCTGTCTCTGGTGGTGGTATAGAGGGTGTCAGGAATGGGTAGGTGGGGTGAGAGGTGCCCGCTGTCTCTGGTGGTGGTATAGAGGGTGTCAGGAATGGGTAGGTGGGGTGAGAGGTGCCCGCTGTCTCTATGTGGGATGGTGGTATAGAGGGTGTCAGGAATGGGTAGGTGGGGTGAGAGGTGCCCGCTGTCTCTGGTGGTGGTACAGAGGGTGTCAGGAATGGGTAGGTGGGGTGAGAGGTGCCCGCTGTCTCTGGTGGTGGTATAGAGGGTGTCAGGAATGGGTAGGTGGGGTGAGAGGTGCCCTCTGTCTCTGGTGGGATGGTGGTATAGAGGGTGTCAGGAATGGGTAGGTGGGGTGAGAGGTGCCCGCTGTCTCGGATGGTGGTACAGAGGGTGTCAGGAATGGGTAGGTGGGGTGAGAGGTGCCCGCTGTCTCTGGTGGTGGTATAGAGGGTGTCAGGAATGGGTAGGTAGGGTGAGAGGTGCCCGCTGTCTCTGGTGGTGGTATAGAGGGTGTCAGGAATGGGTAGGTGGGGTGAGAGGTGCCCGCTGTCTCTGGTGGTGGTACAGAGGGTGTCAGGAATGGGTAGGTGGGGTGAGAGGTGCCCGCTGTCTCTGGTGGTGGTATAGAGGGTGTCAGGAATGGGTAGGTGGGGTGAGAGGTGCCCGCTGTCTCTGATGGTGGTACAGACGGTGTCAGGAATGGGTAGGTGGGGTGAGAGGTGCCCGCTGTCTGGGATGGTGGTATAGAGGGTGTCAGGAATGGGTAGGTGGGGTGAGAGGTGCCCGCTGTCTCTGGTGAGATGGTGGTATAGAGGGTGTCAGGAATGGGTAGGTGGGGTGAGAGGTGCCCGCTGTCTCTGGTGGTGGTATAGAGGGTGTCAGGAATGGGTAAGTGGGGTGAGAGGTGCCCGCTGTCTCTGGTGGTGGTATAGAGGGTGTCAGGAATGGGTAAGTGGGGTGAGAGGTGCCCGCTGTCTCTGGTGGTGGTATAGAGGGTGTCAGGAATGGGTAGGTGGGGTGAGAGGTGCCCGCTGTCTCTATGTGGGATGGTGGTATAGAGGGTGTCAGGAATGGGTAGGTGGGGTGAGAGGTGCCCGCTGTCTCTGGTGGTGGTACAGAGGGTGTCAGGAATGGGTAGGTGGGGTGAGAGGTGCCCGCTGTCTCTGGTGGTGGTATAGAGGGTGTCAGGAATGGGTAGGTGGGGTGAGAGGTGCCCTCTGTCTCTGGTGGGATGGTGGTATAGAGGGTGTCAGGAATGGGTAGGTGGGGTGAGAGGTGCCCGCTGTCTCGGATGGTGGTACAGAGGGTGTCAGGAATGGGTAGGTGGGGTGAGAGGTGCCCGCTGTCTCTGGTGGTGGTATAGAGGGTGTCAGGAATGGGTAGGTAGGGTGAGAGGTGCCCGCTGTCTCTGGTGGTGGTATAGAGGGTGTCAGGAATGGGTAGGTGGGGTGAGAGGTGCCCGCTGTCTCTGGTGGTGGTACAGAGGGTGTCAGGAATGGGTAGGTGGGGTGAGAGGTGCCCGCTGTCTCTGGTGGTGGTATAGAGGGTGTCAGGAATGGGTAGGTGGGGTGAGAGGTGCCCGCTGTCTCTGATGGTGGTACAGACGGTGTCAGGAATGGGTAGGTGGGGTGAGAGGTGCCCGCTGTCTGGGATGGTGGTATAGAGGGTGTCAGGAATGGGTAGGTGGGGTGAGAGGTGCCCGCTGTCTCTGGTGAGATGGTGGTATAGAGGGTGTCAGGAATGGGTAGGTGGGGTGAGAGGTGCCCGCTGTCTCTGGTGGTGGTATAGAGGGTGTCAGGAATGGGTAAGTGGGGTGAGAGGTGCCCGCTGTCTCTGGTGGTGGTATAGAGGGTGTCAGGAATGGGTAAGTGGGGTGAGAGGTGCCCGCTGTCTCTGGTGGTGGTATAGAGGGTGTCAGGAATGGGTAGGTGGGGTGAGAGGTGCCCGCTGTCTCTGGTGGGATAGAGGGTGTCAGGAATGGGTAGGTGGGGTGAGAGGTGCCCGCTGTCTCTGGTGAGATGGTGGTATAGAGGGTGTCAGGAATGGGTAGGTGGGGTGAGAGGTGCCCGCTGTCTCTGGTGGTGGTATAGAGGGTGTCAGGAATGGGTAGGTTGGGTGAGAGGTGCCCGCTGTCTCTATGTGGGATGGTGGTATAGAGGGTGTCAGGAATGGGTAGGTGGGGTGAGAGGTGCCCGCTGTCTCTGGTGGTGGTACAGAGGGTGTCAGGAATGGGTAGGTGGGGTGAGAGGTGCCCGCTGTCTCTGGTGGTGGTACAGAGGGTGTCAGGAATGGGTAGGTGGGGTGAGAGGTGCCTGCTGTCTCTGGGTGGGATGGTGGTATAGAGGGTGTCAGGAATGGGTAGGTGGGGTGAGAGGTGCCCGCTGTCTCTGGTGGTGGTACAGAGGGTGTCAGGAATGGGTAGGTGGGGTGAGAGGTGCCCACTGTCTCTGGTGGTGGTATAGAGGGTGTCAGGAATGGGTAGGTGGGGTGAGAGGTGCCCACTGTCTCTGGTGGTGGTATAGAGGGTGTCAGGAATGGGTAGGTGGGGTGAGAGGTGCCCGCTGTCTCTGGTGGTGGTATAGAGGGTGTCAGGAATGGGTAGGTGGGGTGAGAGGTGCCCGCTGTCTCTGGTGGTGGTATAGAGGGTGTCAGGAATGGGTAGGTGGGGTGAGAGGTGCCCACTGTTTCTGGTGGTGGTATAGAGGGTGTCAGGAATGGGTAGGTGGGGTGAGAGGTGCCCGCTGTCTCTGGTGGTGGTACAGAGGGTGTCAGGAATGGGTAGGTGGGGTGAGAGGTGCCCGCTGTCTCTATGTGGGATGGTGGTATAGAGGGTGTCAGGAATGGGTAGGTGGGGTGAGAGGTGCCCGCTGTCTCTATGTGGGATGGTGGTATAGAGGGTGTCAGGAATGGGTAGGTGGGGTGAGAGGTGCCCGCTGTCTCTGGTGGTGGTATAGAGGGTGTCAGGAATGGGTAGGTGGGGTGAGAGGTGCCCACTGTCTCTGGTGGTGGTACAGAGGGTGTCAGGAATGGGTAGGTGGGGTGAGAGGTGCCCGCTGTCTCTGTTGGTGGTACAGAGGGTGTCAGGAATGGGTAGGTGGGGTGAGAGGTGCCCGCTGTCTCTGGTGGGATGGTGGTATAGAGGGTGTCAGGAATGGGTAGGTGGGGTGAGAGGTGCCCGCTGTCTCTGGTGGTGGTATAGAGGGTGTCAGGAATGGGTAGGTGGGGTGAGAGGTGCCCACTGTCTCTGGTGGGACGGTGGTATAGAGGGTGTCAGGAATGGGTAGGTGGGGTGAGAGGTGCCCGCTGTCTCTGGTGGGACGGTGGTATAGAGGGTGTCAGGAATGGGTAGGTGGGGTGAGAGGTGCCCGCTGTCTCGGATGGTGGTACAGAGGGTGTCAGGAATGGGTAGGTGGGGTGAGAGGTGCCCGCTGTCTCGGATGGTGGTACAGAGGGTGTCAGGAATGGGTAGGTGGGGTGAGAGGTGCCCGCTGTCTCGGATGGTGGTATAGAGGGTGTCAGGAATGGGTAGGTGGGGTGAGAGGTGCCCGCTGTCTCTGGTGGTGGTATAGAGGGTGTCAGGAATGGGTAGGTGGGGTGAGAGGTGCCCGCTGTCTCTGGTGGTGGTACAGAGGGTGTCAGGAATGGGTAGGTGGGGTGAGAGGTGCCCGCTGTCTCTGGTGGTGGTATAGAGGGTGTCAGGAATGGGTAGATGGGGTGAGAGGTGCCCGCTGTCTCTGATGGTGGTACAGACGGTGTCAGGAATGGGTAGGTGGGGTGAGAGGTGCCCGCTGTCTCTGATGGTGGTACAGACGGTGTCAGGAATGGGTAGGTGGGGTGAGAGGTGCCCGCTGTCTGGGATGGTGGTATAGAGGGTGTCAGGAATGGGTAGGTGGGGTGAGAGGTGCCCGCTGTCTCTGGTGAGATGGTGGTATAGAGGGTGTCAGGAATGGGTAGGTGGGGTGAGAGGTGCCCACTGTCTCTGGTGGTGGTACAGAGGGTGTCAGGAATGGGTAGGTGGGGTGAGAGGTGCCCGCTGTCTCTGGTGGTGGTATAGAGGGTGTCAGGAATGGGTAGGTTGGGTGAGAGGTGCCCGCTGTCTCTATGTGGGATGGTGGTATAGAGGGTGTCAGGAATGGGTAGGTGGGGTGAGAGGTGCCCGCTGTCTCGGATGGTGGTACAGAGGGTGTCAGGAATGGGTAGGTGGGGTGAGAGGTGCCCGCTGTCTCTGGTGGTGGTACAGAGGGTGTCAGGAATGGGTAGGTGGGGTGAGAGGTGCCCGCTGTCTCTGGTGGTGGTACAGAGGGTGTCAGGAATGGGTAGGTGGGGTGAGAGGTGCCCGCTGTCTCTGGTGGTGGTACAGAGGGTGTCAGGAATGGGTAGGTGGGGTGAGAGGTGCCCGCTGTCTCTGGTGGTGGTACAGAGGGTGTCAGGAATGGGTAGGTGGGGTGAGAGGTGCCCGCTGTCTCTGGTGGTGGTACAGAGGGTGTCAGGAATGGGTAGGTGGGGTGAGAGGTGCCCGCTGTCTCTGGTGGTGGTACAGAGGGTGTCAGGAATGGGTAGGTGGGGTGAGAGGTGCCTGCTGTCTCTGGGTGGGACGGTGGTATAGAGGGTGTCAGGAATGGGTAGGTGGGGTGAGAGGTGCCCACTGTCTCTGGTGGTGGTATAGAGGGTGTCAGGAATGGGTAGGTGGGGTGAGAGGTGCCCACTGTCTCTGGTGGTGGTATAGAGGGTGTCAGGAATGGGTAGGTGGGGTGAGAGGTGCCCGCTGTCTCTGGTGGTGGTATAGAGGGTGTCAGGAATGGGTAGGTGGGGTGAGAGGTGCCCGCTGTCTCTGGTGGGATGGTGGTATAGAGGGTGTCAGGAATGGGTAGGTGGGGTGAGAGGTGCCCACTGTTTCTGGTGGTGGTATAGAGGGTGTCAGGAATGGGTAGGTGGGGTGAGAGGTGCCCGCTGTCTCTGGTGGTGGTACAGAGGGTGTCAGGAATGGGTAGGTGGGGTGAGAGGTGCCCGCTGTCTCTATGTGGGATGGTGGTATAGAGGGTGTCAGGAATGGGTAGGTGGGGTGAGAGGTGCCCGCTGTCTCTATGTGGGATGGTGGTATAGAGGGTGTCAGGAATGGGTAGGTGGGGTGAGAGGTGCCCGCTGTCTCTGGTGGTGGTATAGAGGGTGTCAGGAATGGGTAGGTGGGGTGAGAGGTGCCCACTGTCTCTGGTGGTGGTACAGAGGGTGTCAGGAATGGGTAGGTGGGGTGAGAGGTGCCCGCTGTCTCTGGTGGTGGTACAGAGGGTGTCAGGAATGGGTAGGTGGGGTGAGAGGTGCCCGCTGTCTCTGGTGGGATGGTGGTATAGAGGGTGTCAGGAATGGGTAGGTGGGGTGAGAGGTACCCGCTGTCTCTGGTGGTGGTATAGAGGGTGTCAGGAATGGGTAGGTGGGGTGAGAGGTGCCCGCTGTCTCTGGTGGTGGTATAGAGGGTGTCAGGAATGGGTAGGTAGGGTGAGAGGTGCCCGCTGTCTCTGGTGGTGGTACAGAGGGTGTCAGGAATGGGTAGGTGGGGTGAGAGGTGCCCGCTGTCTCTGGTGGGATGGTGGTATAGAGGGTGTCAGGAATGGGTAGGTGGGGTGAGAGGTGCCCGCTGTCTCTGGTGGTGGTATAGAGGGTGTCAGGAATGGGTAGGTGGGGTGAGAGGTGCCCGCTGTCTCTGGTGGTGGTATAGAGGGTGTCAGGAATGGGTAGGTGGGGTGAGAGGTGCCCGCTGTCTCGGATGGTGGTACAGAGGGTGTCAGGAATGGGTAGGTGGGGTGAGAGGTGCTTGCTGTCTCGGATGGTGGTATAGAGGGTGTCAGGAATGGGTAGGTGGGGTGAGAGGTGCCCGCTGTCTCTGGTGGTGGTATAGAGGGTGTCAGGAATGGGTAGGTGGGGTGAGAGGTGCCCGCTGTCTCTGGTGGGATGGTGGTATAGAGGGTGTCAGGAATGGGTAGGTGGGGTGAGAGGTGCCCGCTGTCTCTGGTGGTGGTATAGAGGGTGTCAGGAATGGGTAGGTGGGGTGAGAGGTGCCCGCTGTCTCTGGTGGTGGTATAGAGGGTGTCAGGAATGGGTAGGTGGGGTGAGAGGTGCCCGCTGTCTCTGGTGGTGGTATAGAGGGTGTCAGGAATGGGTAGGTGGGGTGAGAGGTGCCCGCTGTCTCTATGTGGGATGGTGGTATAGAGGGTGTCAGGAATGGGTAGGTGGGGTGAGAGGTGCCCGCTGTCTCTGGTGGTGGTATAGAGGGTGTCAGGAATGGGTAGGTGGGGTTAGAGGTGCCCGCTGTCTCTGGTGGTGGTATAGAGGGTGTCAGGAATGGGTAGGTGGGGTTAGAGGTGCCCGCTGTCTCTGGTGGTGGTATAGAGGGTGTCAGGAATGGGTAGGTGGGGTGAGAGGTGCCCGCTGTCTCTGGTGAGATGGTGGTATAGAGGGTGTCAGGAATGGGTAGGTGGGGTGAGAGGTGCCCGCTGTCTCTGGTGGTGGTATAGAGGGTGTCAGGAATGGGTAGGTGGGGTGAGAGGTGCCCGCTGTCTCTGGTGGTGGTATAGAGGGTGTCAGGAATGGGTAGGTGGGGTGAGAGGTGCCCACTGTCTCTGGTGGGACGGTGGTATAGAGGGTGTCAGGAATGGGTAGGTGGGGTGAGAGGTGCCCGCTGTCTCTATGTGGGATGGTGGTATAGAGGGTGTCAGGAATGGGTAGGTGGGGTGAGAGGTGCCCGCTGTCTCTGGGTGGGATGGTGGTACAGAGGGTGTCAGGAATGGGTAGGTGGGGTGAGAGGTGCCCGCTGTCTCTGGTGGTGGTACAGAGGGTGTCAGGAATGGGTAGGTGGGGTGAGAGGTGCCCGCTGTCTCTGGTGGTGGTATAGAGGGTGTCAGGAATGGGTAGGTGGGGTGAGAGGTGCCCGCTGTCTCTGGTGGTGGTACAGAGGGTGTCAGGAATGGGTAGGTGGGGTGAGAGGTGCCCGCTGTCTCGGGTAGTGGTATAGAGGGTGTCAGGAATGGGTACGTGGGGTGAGAGGTGCCCGCTGTCTCTGGTGGTGGTATAGAGGGTGTCAGGAATGGGTAGGTGGGGCGAGAGGTGCCCGCTGTCTCGGGTGGTGGTACAGAGGGTGTCAGGAATGGGTAGGTGGGGTGAGAGGTGCCCGCTGTCTCTGGTGGTGGTATAGAGGGTGTCAGGAATGGGTAGGTGGGGTGAGAGGTGCCCGCTGTCTCTGGTGGTGGTATAGAGGGTGTCAGGAATGGGTAGGTGGGGTGAGAGGTGCCCGCTGTCTCGGATGGTGGTACAGAGGGTGTCAGGAATGGGTAGGTGGGGTTAGAGGTGCCCGCTGTCTCTGGTGGTGGTACAGAGGGTGTCAGGAATGGGTAGGTAGGGTGAGAGGTGCCCGCTGTCTCTGGTGGTGGTACAGAGGGTGTCAGGAATGGGTAGGTGGGGTGAGAGGTGCCCGCTGTCTCTGGTGGTGGTACAGAGGGTGTCAGGAATGGGTAGGTGGGGTGAGAGGTGCCCGCTGTCTCTGGTGGTGGTACAGAGGGTGTCAGGAATGGGTAGGTGGGGTGAGAGGTGCCCGCTGTCTCTGGTGGTGGTACAGAGGGTGTCAGGAATGGGTAGGTGGGGTGAGAGGTGCCCGCTGTCTCTGGTGAGATGGTGGTATAGAGGGTGTCAGGAATGGGTAGGTGGGGTGAGAGGTGCCCGCTGTCTCTGGTGGTGGTACAGAGGGTGTCAGGAATGGGTAGGTGGGGTGAGAGGTGCCCGCTGTCTCTGGGTGGGACGGTGGTATAGAGGGTGTCAGGAATGGGTAGGTGGGGTGAGAGGTGCCCGCTGTCTCTATGTGGGATGGTGGTATAGAGGGGGTCAGGAATGGGTAGGTGGGGTGAGAGGTGCCCGCTGTCTCTGGTGAGATGGTGGTATAGAGGGTGTCAGGAATGGGTAGGTGGGGTGAGAGGTGCCCGCTGTCTCTATGTGGGATGGTGGTACAGAGGGTGTCAGGAATGGGTAGGTGGGGTGAGAGGTGCCCGCTGTCTCTGGTGGGATGGTGGTATAGAGGGTGTCAGGAATGGGTAGGTGGGGTGAGAGGTGCCCACTGTCTCTGGTGGTGGTACAGAGGGTGTCAGGAATGGGTAGGTGGGGTGAGAGGTGCCCGCTGTCTCTGGTGAGATGGTGGTATAGAGGGTGTCAGGAATGGGTAGGTGGGGTGAGAGGTGCCCGCTGTCTCGGATGGTGGTACAGAGGGTGTCAGGAATGGGTAGGTAGGGTGAGAGGTGCCCGCTGTCTCTGGTGGTGGTACAGAGGGTGTCAGGAATGGGTAGGTGGGGTGAGAGGTGCCCGCTGTCTCTGGTGGTGGTATAGAGGGTGTCAGTAATGGGTAGGTGGGGTGAGAGGTGCCCGCTGTCTCTGGTGGTGGTACAGAGGGTGTCAGGAATGGGTAGGTGGGGTGAGAGGTGCCCGCTGTCTCTGGTGGTGGTATAGAGGGTGTCAGGAATGGGTAGGTGGGGTGAGAGGTGCCCGCTGTCTCGGGTGGTGGTACAGAGGGTGTCAGGAATGGGTAGGTGGGGTGAGAGGTGCCCGCTGTCTCTGGTGGTGGTATAGAGGGTGTCAGGAATGGGTAGGTGGGGTGAGAGGTGCCCGCTGTCTCTGGTGGTGGTATAGAGGGTGTCAGGAATGGGTAGGTGGGGTGAGAGGTGCCCGCTGTCTCGGATGGTGGTACAGAGGGTGTCAGGAATGGGTAGGTGGGGTGAGAGGTGCCCGCTGTCTCTGGTGGTGGTACAGAGGGTGTCAGGAATGGGTAGGTGGGGTGAGAGGTGCCCGCTGTCTCTGGTGGTGGTACAGAGGGTGTCAGGAATGGGTAGGTGGGGTGAGAGGTGCCCGCTGTCTCTATGTGGGATGGTGGTATAGAGGGGGTCAGGAATGGGTAGGTGGGGTGAGAGGTGCCCGCTGTCTCTGGTGGTGGTATAGAGGGTGTCAAGAATGGGTAGGTGGGGTGAGAGGTGCCCGCTGTCTCTATGTGGGATGGTGGTATAGAGGGTGTCAGGAATGGGTAGGTGGGGTGAGAGGTGCCCGCTGTCTCTATGTGGGATGGTGGTATAGAGGGGGTCAGGAATGGGTAGGTGGGGTGAGAGGTGCCCGCTGTCTCTATGTGGGATGGTGGTATAGAGGGGGTCAGGAATGGGTAGGTGGGGTGAGAGGTGCCCACTGTCTCTGGTGGTGGTACAGAGGGTGTCAGGAATGGGTAGGTGGGGTGAGAGGTGCCCGCTGTCTCTGGTGGGATGGTGGTATAGAGGGTGTCAGGAATGGGTAGGTGGGGTGAGAGGTGCCCACTGTCTCTGGGTGGGACGGTGGTATAGAGGGTGTCAGGAATGGGTAGGTGGGGTGAGAGGTGCCCGCTGTCTCTGGTGGTGGTATAGAGGGTGTCAGGAATGGGTAGGTGGGGTGAGAGGTGCCCGCTGTCTCTGGTGGTGGTATAGAGGGTGTCAGGAATGGGTAGGTGGGGTGAGAGGTGCCCGCTGTCTCTGGTGGTGGTATAGAGGGTGTCAGGAATGGGTAGGTGGGGTGAGAGGTGCCCGCTGTCTCTGGTGAGATGGTGGTATAGAGGGTGTCAGGAATGGGTAGGTGGGGTGAGAGGTGCCCGCTGTCTCTGGTGAGATGGTGGTATAGAGGGTGTCAGGAATGGGTAGGTGGGGTGAGAGGTGCCCGCTGTCTCTGGTGGTGGTACAGAGGGTGTCAGGAATGGCTAGGTGGGGTGAGAGGTGCCCGCTGTCTCTGGTGGGATGGTGGTATAGAGGGTGTCAGGAATGGGTAGGTGGGGTGAGAGGTACCCGCTGTCTCTGGTGGTGGTATAGAGGGTGTCAGGAATGGGTAGGTGGGGTGAGAGGTGCCCACTGTCTCGGGTGGTGGTATAGAGGGTGTCAGGAATGGGTAGGTGGGGTGAGAGGTGCCCGCTGTCTCTATGTGGGATGGTGGTATAGAGGGTGTCAGGAATAGGTAGGTGGGGTGAGAGGTGCCCACTGTCTCTGGTGGTGGTATAGAGGGTGTCAGGAATGGGTAGGTGGGGTGAGAGGTACCCGCTGTCTCTGGTGGTGGTATAGAGGGTGTCAGGAATGGGTAGGTGGGGTGAGAGGTGCCCGCTGTCTCTATGTGGGATGGTGGTATAGAGGGTGTCAGGAATGGGTAGGTGGGGTGAGAGGTGCCCGCTGTCTCTATGTGGGATGGTGGTATAGAGGGTGTCAGGAATGGGTAGGTGGGGTGAGAGGTGCCCGCTGTCTCTGGTAGTGGTATAGAGGGTGTCAGGAATGGGTAGGTGGGGTGAGAGGTGCCCGCTGTCTCTGGTGGTGGTACAGAGGGTGTCAGGAATGGGTAGGTAGGGTGAGAGGTGCC
This sequence comes from Lithobates clamitans, assembly GCA_037952925.1. Classification (NCBI taxonomy): domain Eukaryota; kingdom Metazoa; phylum Chordata; class Amphibia; order Anura; family Ranidae; genus Lithobates; species Lithobates clamitans. The sequence goes on from JBBGZY010003236.1 coordinate 96,404, forward strand.
CGCTGTCTCTGGGTGGTGGTATAGAGGGTGTCAGGAATGGGTAGGTGGGGTGAGAGGTGCCCGCTGTCTCTGGTGGTGGTATAGAGGGTGTCAGTAATGGGTAGGTGGGGTGAGAGGTGCCCGCTGTCTCTGGTGGTGGTATAGAGGGTGTCAGGAATGGGTAGGTGGGGTGAGAGGTGCCCGCTGTCTCTATGTGGGATGGTGGTATAGAGGGTGTCAGGAATGGGTAGGTGGGGTGAGAGGTGCCCGCTGTCTCTATGTGGGATGGTGGTATAGAGGGTGTCAAGAATGGGTAGGTGGGGTGAGAGGTGCCCGCTGTCTCTGGTGGGATGGTGGTATAGAGGGTGTCAGGAATGGGTAGGTGGGGTGAGAGGTGCCCGCTGTCTCTGGTGGTGGTATAGAGGGTGTCAGGAATGGGTAGGTGGGGTGAGAGGTGCCCGCTGTCTCTGGGTGGGACGGTGGTATAGAGGGTGTCAGGAATGGGTAGGTGGGGTGAGAGGTGCCCGCTGTCTCTGGTGGTGGTATAGAGGGTGTCAGGAATGGGTAGGTGGGGTGAGAGGTGCCCACTGTCTCTGGTGGGATGGTGGTATAGAGGGTGTCAGGAATGGGTAGGTGGGGTGAGAGGTGCCCGCTGTCTCTGGTGGTGGTATAGAGGGTGTCAGGAATGGGTAGGTGGGGTGAGAGGTGCCCGCTGTCTCTGGTGGTGGTATAGAGGGTGTCAGGAATGGGTAGGTGGGGTGAGAGGTGCCCGCTGTCTCTGGTGGTGGTATAGAGGGTGTCAGTAATGGGTAGGTGGGGTGAGAGGTGCCCGCTGTCTCGGATGGTGGTATAGAGGGTGTCAGGAATGGGTAGGTGGGGTGAGAGGTGCCCGCTGTCTCTGGTGGTGGTATAGAGGGTGTCAGGAATGGGTAGGTGGGGTGAGAGGTGCCCGCTGTCTCTGGGTGGGACGGTGGTATAGAGGGTGTCAGGAATGGGTAGGTGGGGTGAGAGGTGCCCGCTGTCTCTGGTGGTGGTATAGAGGGTGTCAGGAATGGGTAGGTGGGGTGAGAGGTGCCCGCTGTCTCTGGTGGTGGTACAGAGGGTGTCAGGAATGGGTAGGTGGGGTGAGAGGTGCCCGCTGTCTCTGGTGGTGGTACAGAGGGTGTCAGGAATGGGTAGGTGGGGTGAGAGGTGCCCGCTGTCTCTGGTGGTGGTATAGAGGGTGTCAGGAATGGGTAGGTGGGGTGAGAGGTGCCCGCTGTCTCTGGTGGTGGTATAGAGGGTGTCAGGAATGGGTGGGTGGGGTGAGAGGTGCCCGCTGTCTCTGGTGGTGGTATAGAGGGTGTCAGGAATGGGTAGGTGGGGTGAGAGGTGCCCGCTGTCTCTGGTGGTGGTATAGAGGGTGTCAGGAATGGGTAGGTGGGGTGAGAGGTGCCCGCTGTCTCTGGTGGGATGGTGGTATAGAGGGTGTCAGGAATGGGTAGGTGGGGTGAGAGGTGCCCGCTGTCTCTGGTGGTGGTATAGAGGGTGTCAGGAATGGGTAAGTGGGGTGAGAGGTGCCCGCTGTCTCTGGTGGTGGTACAGAGGGTGTCAGGAATGGGTAGGTGGGGTGAGAGGTGCCCGCTATCTCTATGTGGGATGGTGGTATAGAGGGTGTCAGGAATGGGTAGGTGGGGTGAGAGGTGCCCGCTGTCTCTATGTGGGATGGTGGTATAGAGGGGGTCAGGAATGGGTAGGTGGGGTGAGAGGTGCCCACTGTCTCTGGTGGTGGTACAGAGGGTGTCAGGAATGGGTAGGTGGGGTGAGAGGTGCCCGCTGTCTCTGGTGGGATGGTGGTATAGAGGGTGTCAGGAATGGGTAGGTGGGGTGAGAGGTGCCCGCTGTCTCTGGTGGTGGTACAGAGGGTGTCAGGAATGGGTAGGTGGGGTGAGAGGTGCCCACTGTCTCTGGGTGGGACGGTGGTATAGAGGGTGTCAGGAATGGGTAGGTGGGGTGAGAGGTGCCCGCTGTCTCTGGTGGTGGTACAGAGGGTTTCAGTAATGGGTAGGTGGGGTGAGAGGTGCCCGCTGTCTCGGATGGTGGTATAGAGGGTGTCAGGAATGGGTAGGTGGGGTGAGAGGTGCCCGCTGTCTCTGGTGGTGGTATAGAGGGTGTCAGGAATGGGTAGGTGGGGTGAGAGGTGCCCGCTGTCTCTGGGTGGGACGGTGGTATAGAGGGTGCCAGGAATGGGTAGGTGGGGTGAGAGGTGCCCGCTGTCTCTGGTGGGACGGTGGTATAGAGGGTGCCAGGAATGGGTAGGTGGGGTGAGAGGTGCCCCGCTGTCTCTGGTGGTGGTATAGAGGGTGTCAGGAATGGGTAGGTGGGGTGAGAGGTGCCCGCTGTCTCTATGTGGGATAGTGGTATAGAGGGTGTCAGGAATGGGTAGGTGGGGTGAGAGGTGCCCGCTGTCTCTGGTGGTGGTATAGAGGGTGCCAGAATGGGTAGGTGGGGTGAGAGGTGCCCGCTGTCTCTATGTGGGATAGTGGTATAGAGGGTGTCAGGAATGGGTAGGTGGGGTGAGAGGTGCCCGCTGTCTCTGGTGGTGGTATAGAGGGTGCCAGGAATGGGTAGGTGGGGTGAGAGGTGCCCGCTGTCTCTGGTGGTGGTATAGAGGGTGTCAGGAATGGGTAGGTGGGGTGAGAGGTGCCCGCTGTCTCTGGTGGTGGTATAGAGGGTGTCAGGAATGGGTAGGTGGGGTGAGAGGTGCCCGCTGTCTCTATGTGGGATGGTGGTATAGAGGGTGTCAGGAATGGGTAGGTGGGGTGAGAGGTGCCCGCTGTCTCTGGTGGTGGTATAGAGGGTGTCAGGAATGGGTAGGTGGGTGAGAGGTGCCCGCTGTCTCTGGTGGGAGGGTGGTATAGAGGGTGTCAGGAATGGGTAGGTGGGGTGAGAGGTGCCCGCTGTCTCTGGTGGGAGGGTGGTATAGAGGGTGTCAGGAATGGGTAGGTGGGGTGAGAGGTGCCCGCTGTCACTGGTGGTGGTATAGAGGGTGTCAGGAATGGGTAGGTGAGGTGAGAGGTGCCCGCTGTCTCTGGTGAGATGGTGGTATAGAGGGTGTCAGGAATGGGTAGGTGGGGTAAGAGGTGCCCGCTGTCTCTGGTGGTGGTATAGAGGGTGTCAGGAATGGGTAGGTGGGGTGAGAGGTACCCGCTGTCTCTGGTGGTGGTATAGAGGGTGTCAGGAATGGGTAGGTGGGGTGAGAGGTACCCGCTGTCTCTGATGGTGGTATAGAGGGTGTCAGGAATGGGTAGGTGGGGTGAGAGGTACCCGCTGTCTCTATGTGGGATGGTGGTATAGAGGGTGCCAGGAATGGGTAGGTGGGGTAAGAGGTGCCCGCTGTCTCTGGTGGTGGTATAGAGGGTGTCAGGAATGGGTAGGTGGGGTGAGAGGTGCCCGCTGTCTCTGGGTGGGATGGTGGTATAGAGGGTGTCAGGAATGGGTAGGTGGGGTGAGAGGTGCCCGCTGTCTCTGGGTGGGATGGTGGTATAGAGGGTGTCAGGAATGGGTAGGTGGGGTGAGAGGTGCCCGCTGTCTCTGGTGGTGGTATAGAGGGTGTCAGGAATGGGTAGGTGGGGTGAGAGGTGCCCGCTGTCTCTGGTGGTGGTATAGAGGGTGCCAGGAATGGCTAGGTGGGGTAAGAGGTGCCCGCTGTCTCTGGTGGTGGTATAGAGGGTGTCAGGAATGGGTAGGTGGGGTGAGAGGTGCCCGCTGTCTCTGGTGGTGGTATAGAGGGTGTCAGGAATGGGTAGGTGGGGTGAGAGGTGCCCACTGTCTCTGGGTGGGACGGTGGTATAGAGGGTGTCAGGAATGGGTAGGTGGGGTGAGAGGTGCCCGCTGTCTCTGGTGGTGGTACAGAGGGTGTCAGGAATGGGTAGGTGAGGTGAGAGGTGCCCGCTGTCTCTGGTGGGATGGTGGTATAGAGGGTGCCAGGAATGGCTAGGTGGGGTAAGAGGTGCCCGCTGTCTCTGGTGGTGGTATAGAGGGTGTCAGGAATGGGTAGGTGGGGTGAGAGGTGCCCGCTGTCTCTGATGGTGGTATAGAGGGTGTCAGGAATGGGTAGGTGGGGTGAGAGGTGCCCGCTGTCTCTGGTGGTGGTATAGAGGGTGTCAGGAATGGGTAGGTGGGGTGAGAGGTGCCCGCTGTCTCTGGTGGGATGGTGGTATAGAGGGTGCCAGGAATGGGTAGGTGGGGTGAGAGGTGCCCGCTGTCTCTGGTGGTGGTACAGAGGGTGTCAGGAATGGGTAGGTGGGGTGAGAGGTGCCCGCTGTCTCTGGTGGGATGGTGGTATAGAGGGTGTCAGGAATGGGTAGGTGGGGTGAGAGGTGCCCACTGTCTCTGGGTGGGACGGTGGTATAGAGGGTGTCAGGAATGGGTAGGTGGGGTGAGAGGTGCCCGCTGTCTCTGGTGGTGGTACAGAGGGTGTCAGGAATGGGTAGGTGGGGTGAGAGGTGCCCGTTGTCTCTGGTGGGAGGGTGGTATAGAGGGTGTCAGGAATGGGTAGGTGGGGTGAGAGGTGCCCGCTGTCTCTGGTGGTGGTATAGAGGGTGTCAGGAATGGGTAGGTAGGGTGAGAGGTGCCCGCTGTCTCTGGTGGTGGTACAGAGGGTGTCAGAATGGGTAGGTGGGGTGAGAGGTGCCCGCTGTCTCTGGTGGTGGTATAGAGGGTGTCAGGAATGGGTAGGTGGGGTAAGAGGTGCCCCGCTGTCTCTGGTGGTGGTATAGAGGGTGTCAGGAATGGGTAGGTGGGGTGAGAGGTACCCGCTGTCTCTGGTGGTGGTATAGAGGGTGTCAGGAATGGGTAGGTGGGGTGAGAGGTACCCGCTGTCTCTGATCGTGGTATAGAGGGTGTCAGGAATGGGTAGGTGGGGTGAGAGGTACCCGCTGTCTCTATGTGGGGTGGTGGTATAGAGGGTGCCAGGAATGGGTAGGTGGGGTGAGAGGTACCCGCTGTCTCTATGTGGGGTGGTGGTATAGAGGGTGCCAGGAATGGCTAGGTGGGGTAAGAGGTGCCCGCTGTCTCTGGTGGTGGTATAGAGGGTGTCAGGAATGGGTAGGTGGGGTGAGAGGTGCCCGCTGTCTCTGGTGGGATGGTGGTATAGAGGGTGTCAGGAATGGGTAGGTGGGGTGAGAGGTGCCCACTGTCTCTGGGTGGGACGGTGGTATAGAGGGTGTCAGGAATGGGTAGGTGGGTGAGAGGTGCCCGCTGTCTCTGGTGGTGGTATAGAGGGTGTCAGGAATGGGTAGGTGGGGTGAGAGGTGCCCCGCTGTCTCTGGTGGTGGTATAGAGGGTGTCAGGAATGGGTAGGTGGGGTGAGAGGTGCCCGCTGTCTCTATGTGGGATGGTGGTATAGAGGGTGTCAGGAATGGGTAGGTGGGGTGAGAGGTGCCCGCTGTCTCTATGTGGGATGGTGGTATAGAGGGTGTCAGGAATGGGTAGGTGGGGTGAGGTGCCCGCTGTCTCTGGTGGTGGTATAGAGGGTGTCAGGAATGGGTAGGTGGGGTGAGAGGTGCCCGCTGTCTCTGGTGGTGGTACAGAGGGTGTCAGGAATGGGTAGGTAGGATGAGAGGTGCCCGCTGTCTCTGGTGAGATGGTGGTATAGAGGGTGTCAGGAATGGGTAGGTGGGGTGAGAGGTGCCCGCTGTCTCTGGGTGGGATGGTGGTATAGAGGGTGTCAGGAATGGGTAGGTGGGGTGAGGTGCCCGCTGTCTCTGGTGGGATAGAGGGTGTCAGGAATGGGTAGGTGGGGTGAGAGGTGCCCGCTGTCTCTGGTGAGATGGTGGTATAGAGGGTGTCAGGAATGGGTAGGTGGGGTGAGAGGTGCCCGCTGTCTCTGGGTGGGATGGTGGTATAGAGGGTGTCAGGAATGGGTAGGTAGGGTGAGAGGTGCCCGCTGTCTCTGGTGGTGGTACAGAGGGTGTCAGGAATGGGGTAGGTGGGGTGAGAGGTACCCGCTGTCTCTGGTGGTGGTATAGAGGGTGTCAGGAATGGGTAGGTGGGTGAGAGGTACCCGCTGTCTCTGGTGGTGGTATAGAGGGTGTCAGGAATGGGTAGGTGGGGTGAGAGGTACCTGCTGTCTCTGATGGTGGTATAGAGGGTGTCAGGAATGGGTAGGTGGGGTGAGAGGTACCCGCTGTCTCTATGTGGGATGGTGGTATAGAGGGTGCCAGGAATGGGTAGGTGGGGTGAGAGGTACCCACTGTCTCTATGTGGGATGGTGGTATAGAGGGTGTCAGGAATGGGTAGGTGGGGTGAGAGGTGCCCGCTGTCTCTGGTGGGACGGTGGTATAGAGGGTGCCAGGAATGGGTAGGTGGGGTGAGAGGTGCCCGCTGTCTCTGGTGGTGGTATAGAGGGTGTCAGGAATGGGTAGGTGGGGTGAGAGGTGCCCGCTGTCTCTGGTGGGATGGTGGTACAGAGGGTGTCAGGAATGGGTAGGTGGGGAGAGAGGTGCCCGCTGTCTCTGGTGGGACGGTGGTATAGAGGGTGCCAGGAATGGGTAGGTGGGGTGAGAGGTGCCCGCTGTCTCTGGTGGTGGTATAGAGGGTGTCAGGAATGGGTAGGTGGGGTGAGAGGTGCCCGCTGTCTCTATGTGGGATAGTGGTATAGAGGGTGCCAGGAATGGGTAGGTGGGGTGAGAGGTGCCCCCTGTCTCTGGTGGTGGTATAGAGGGTGTCAGGAATGGGTAGGTGGGGTGAGAGGTGCCCGCTGTCTCTGGTGGTGGTATAGAGGGTGTCAGGAATGGGTAGGTGGGGTGAGAGGTGCCCGCTGTCTCTATGTGGGATGGTGGTATAGAGGGTGTCAGGAATGGGTAGGTGGGGTGAGAGGTGCCCGCTGTCTCTGGTGGTGGTATAGAGGGTGTCAGGAATGGGTAGGTGGGGTGAGAGGTGCCCGCTGTCTCTGGTGGGAGGGTGGTATAGAGGGTGTCAGGAATGGGTAGGTGGGGTGAGAGGTGCCCGCTGTCTCTGGTGGGAGGGTGGTATAGAGGGGTGTCAGGAATGGGTAGGTGGGGTGAGAGGTGCCCGCTGTCTCTGGTGGTGGTATAGAGGGTGTCAGGAATGGGTAGGTGAGGTGAGAGGTGCCCGCTGTCTCTGGTGAGATGGTGGTATAGAGGGTGTCAGGAATGGGTAGGTGGGGTAAGAGGTGCCCGCTGTCTCTGGTGGTGGTATAGAGGGTGTCAGGAATGGGTAGGTGGGGTGAGAGGTACCCGCTGTCTCTGGTGGTGGTATAGAGGGTGTCAGGAATGGGTAGGTGGGGTGAGAGGTACCCGCTGTCTCTGATGGTGGTATAGAGGGTGTCAGGAATGGGTAGGTGGGGTGAGAGGTACCCGCTGTCTCTATGTGGGATGGTGGTATAGAGGGTGCCAGGAATGGGTAGGTGGGGTAAGAGGTGCCCGCTGTCTCTGGTGGTGGTATAGAGGGTGTCAGGAATGGGTAGGTGGGGTGAGAGGTGCCCGCTGTCTCTGGGTGGGATGGTGGTATAGAGGGTGTCAGGAATGGGTAGGTGGGGTGAGAGGTGCCCGCTGTCTCTGGTGGTGGTACAGAGGGTGTCAGGAATGGGTAGGTGGGGTGAGAGGTGCCCGCTGTCTCTGGTGGTGGTATAGAGGGTGTCAGGAATGGGTAGGTGGGGTGAGAGGTGCCCACTGTCTCTGGGTGGGACGGTGGTATAGAGGGTGTCAGGAATGGGTAGGTGGGGTGAGAGGTGCCCGCTGTCTCTGGTGGTGGTACAGAGGGTGTCAGGAATGGGTAGGTGAGGTGAGAGGTGCCCGCTGTCTCTGGTGGGATGGTGGTATAGAGGGTGCCAGGAATGGCTAGGTGGGGTAAGAGGTGCCCGCTGTCTCTGGTGGTGGTATAGAGGGTGTCAGGAATGGGTAGGTGGGGTGAGAGGTGCCCGCTGTCTCTGATGGTGGTATAGAGGGTGTCAGGAATGGGTAGGTGGGGTGAGAGGTGCCCGCTGTCTCTGGTGGTGGTATAGAGGGTGTCAGGAATGGGTAGGTGGGGTGAGAGGTGCCCGCTGTCTCTGGTGGGATGGTGGTATAGAGGGTGCCAGGAATGGGTAGGTGGGGTGAGAGGTGCCCGCTGTCTCTGGTGGTGGTACAGAGGGTGTCAGGAATGGGTAGGTGGGGTGAGAGGTGCCCGCTGTCTCTGGTGGGATGGTGGTATAGAGGGTGTCAGGAATGGGTAGGTGGGGTGAGAGGTGCCCACCTGTCTCTGGGTGGGACGGTGGTATAGAGGGTGTCAGGAATGGGTAGGTGGGGTGAGAGGTGCCCGCTGTCTCTGGTGGTGGTACAGAGGGTGTCAGGAATGGGTAGGTGGGGTGAGAGGTGCCCGTTGTCTCTGGTGGGAGGGTGGTATAGAGGGTGTCAGGAATGGGTAGGTGGGGTGAGAGGTGCCCGCTGTCTCTGGTGGTGGTATAGAGGGTGTCAGGAATGGGTAGGTAGGGTGAGAGGTGCCCGCTGTCTCTGGTGGTGGGTATAGAGGGTGTCAGTAATGGGTAGGTGGGGTGAGAGGTGCCCGCTGTCTCTGGTGGTGGTACAGAGGGTGTCAGGAATGGGTAGGTGGGGTGAGAGGTACCCCGCTGTCTCTATGTGGGATGGTGGTATAGAGGGTGCCAGGAATGGGTAGGTGGGGTGAGAGGTGCCCGCTGTCTCTGGTGGGATGGTGGTATAGAGGGTGTCAGGAATGGGTAGGTGGGGTGAGAGGTGCCCGCTGTCTCTGGTGGGACGGTGGTATAGAGGGTGCCAGGAATGGGTAGGTGGGGTGAGAGGTGCCCGCTGTCTCTGGTGGTGGTATAGAGGGTGTCAGGAATGGGTAGGTGGGGTGAGAGGTGCCCGCTGTCTCTGGTGGTGGTGTAGAGGGTGTCAGGAATGGGTAGGTGGGGTGAGAGGTGCCCGCTGTCTCGGATGGTGGTACAGAGGGTGTCAGGAATGGGTAGGTGGGGTGAGAGGTGCCCGCTGTCTCTGGTGGTGGTACAGAGGGTGTCAGGAATGGGTAGGTGGGGTGAGAGGTGCCCGCTGTCTCTGGTGGTGGTATAGAGGGTGTCAGGAATGGGTAGGTGGGGTGAGAGGTGCCCGCTGTCTCTGGGTGGGATGGTGGTACAGAGGGTGTCAGGAATGGGTAGGTGGGGTTAGAGGTGCCCGCTGTCTCTGGTGGTGGTACAGAGGGTGTCAGGAATGGGTAGGTAGGGTGAGAGGTGCCCGCTGTCTCTGATGGTGGTACAGAGGGTGTCAGGAATGGGTAGGTGGGGAGAGAGGTGCCCGCTGTCTCTGGTGGTGGTACAGAGGGTGTCAGGAATGGGTAGGTAGGGTGAGAGGTGCCCGCTGTCTCTGATGGTGGTACAGAGGGTGTCAGGAATGGGTAGGTGGGGTTAGAGGTGCCCGCTGTCTCTGGTGGTGGTATAGAGGGTGTCAGGAATGGGTAGGTGGGGTGAGAGGTGCCCGCTGTCTCTGGGTGGGATGGTGGTATAGAGGGTGTCAGGAATGGGTAGGTGGGGTGAGAGGTGCCCGCTGTCTCTGGTGGTGGTACAGAGGGTGTCAGGAATGGGTAGGTAGGGTGAGAGGTGCCCGCTGTCTCTGGTGAGATGGTGGTATAGAGGGTGTCAGGAATGGGTAGGTGGGGTGAGAGGTGCCCGCTGTCTCTGGTGGTGGTATAGAGGGTGTCAGGAATGGGTAGGTGGGGTGAGAGGTGCCCGCTGTCTCTGGGTGGGATGGTGGTATAGAGGGTGTCAGGAATGGGTAGGTGGGGTGAGAGGTGCCCGCTGTCTCTGGTGGTGGTATAGAGGGTGTCAGGAATGGGTAGGTGGGGTGAGAGGTGCCCGCTGTCTCTGGTGAGATGGTGGTATAGAGGGTGTCAGGAATGGGTAGGTGGGGTGAGAGGTGCCCGCTGTCTCTGGGTGGGATGGTGGTATAGAGGGTGTCAGGAATGGGTAGGTGGGGTGAGAGGTGCCCGCTGTCTCTGGTGAGATGGTGGTACAGAGGGTGTCAGGAATGGGTAGGTGGGGTGAGAGGTGCCCGCTGTCTCTGGTGGTGGTACAGAGGGTGTCAGGAATGGGTAGGTGGGGTGAGAGGTGCCCGCTGTCTCTGGTGGGATAGAGGGTGTCAGGAATGGGTAGGTAGGGTGAGAGGTGCCCGCTGTCTCTGGTGAGATGGTGGTATAGAGGGTGTCAGGAATGGGTAGGTAGGGTGAGAGGTGCCCGCTGTCTCTGGTGGTGGTACAGAGGGTGTCAGGAATGGGTAGGTGGGGTGAGAGGTGCCCGCTGTCTCTGGTGGTGGTATAGAGGGTGTCAGGAATGGGTAGGTGGGTGAGAGGTGCCCGCTGTCTCTGGTGGTGGTATAGAGGGTGTCAGGAATGGGTAGGTGGGGTGAGAGGTACCCGCTGTCTCTGGTGGTGGTATAGAGGGTGTCAGGAATGGGTAGGTGGGGTGAGAGGTACCCGCTGTCTCTGGTGGTGGTATAGAGGGTGTCAGGAATGGGTAGGTGGGGTGAGAGGTACCCGCTGTCTCTATGTGGGATGGTGGTATAGATGGTGCCAGGAATGGGTAGGTGGGGTGAGAGGTACCCGCTGTCTCTATGTGGAATGGTGGTATAGAGGGTGTCAGGAATGGGTAGGTGGGGTGAGAGGTGCCCGCTGTCTCTATGTGGGATGGTGGTATAGAGGGTGTCAGGAATGGGTAGGTGGGGTTAGAGGTGCCCGCTGTCTCTGGTGGTGGTACAGAGGGTGTCAGGAATGGGTAGGTGGGTGAGAGGTGCCCGCTGTCTCTGGTGAGATGGTGGTATAGAGGGTGTCAGGAATGGGTAGGTGGGGTGAGAGGTGCCCGCTGTCTCTGGGTGGGATGGTGGTACAGAGGGTGTCAGGAATGGGTAGGTGGGGTGAGAGGTGCCCGCTGTCTCTGGGTGGGATGGTGGTATAGAGGGTGTCAGGAATGGGTAGGTGGGGTGAGAGGTGCCCGCTGTCTCTGGTGGTGGTATAGAGGGTGTCAGGAATGGGTAGGTGGGTGAGAGGTGCCCGCTGTCTCTGGTGGTGGTATAGAGGGTGTCAGGAATGGGTAGGTGGGGTGAGAGGTGCCCGCTGTCTCTGATGGTGGTACAGAGGGTGTCAGGAATGGGTAGGTGGGGTTAGAGGTGCCCGCTGTCTCTGGTGGTGGTACAGAGGGTGTCAGGAATGGGTAGGTGGGGTGAGAGGTGCCCGCTGTCTCTGGGTGGGATGGTGGTATAGAGGGTGTCAGGAATGGGTAGGTGGGGTGAGGTGCCCGCTGTCTCTGGTGGGATAGAGGGTGTCAGGAATGGGTAGGTAGGGTGAGAGGTGCCCGCTGTCTCTGGTGAGATGGTGGTATAGAGGGTGTCAGGAATGGGTAGGTGGGGTGAGAGGTGCCCGCTGTCTCTGGTGGTGGTATAGAGGGTGTCAGGAATGGGTAGGTGGGGTGAGAGGTGCCCGCTGTCTCTGGTGATGGTACAGAGGGTGCCAGGAATGGGTAGGTGGGGTGAGAGGTGCCCGCTGTCTCTATGTGGGATGGTGGTATAGAGGGTGTCAGGAATGGGTAGGTGGGTGAGAGGTGCCCGCTGTCTCTATGTGGGATGGTGGTATAGAGGGGGTCAGGAATGGGTAGGTGGGGTGAGAGGTGCCCGCTGTCTCTGGTGGTGGTATAGAGGGTGTCAGGAATGGGTAGGTGGGGTGAGAGGTGCCCGCTGTCTCTGGTAGTGGTATAGAGGGTGTCAGGAATGGGTAGGTGGGGTGAGAGGTGCCCGCTGTCTCTGGTGGTGGTATAGAGGGTGTAGAAGAGCTGGGATGGTGTGACAGGCGGGATGGAGGGTGGAGGGGGGGAGGGGTCGCATTCCTAAGCTGACCGCATTCTAATAGAATTACCCGGCAGAAGCGCAGAGTTTCCGTGTGAGAGATCCGCAAACAGAGCGCTGTGTACGATCACCGCGAGACTTTCCACCCCGCCGATCGACCTTCTCCCACTACAACATCTCCATTCATAGAGTCCGTCCACCACACCTGTCCATCACCCCGGGGAGCCCCCCCAATACACACCCCCCAATACACCTCCCCCAATATACAACCCCCCCCCAATATACAACCCCCCCCCCCCCAATACAAACCCCCCCAATATACAACTCCCCCCAATATACAACCCCCCCAATACAAACCCCCCAATACAACTCCCCCCCAATACAAACCCCCCAATACACCTCCCCCAATATACAACCCCCCCCCCAATACACCTCCCCCAATATACAACCCCCCCCCCAATACACCTCCCCCAATATACAACTCCCCCAATATAACCCCCCCCCCCCAATACAACTTCCCAATATACAACCCCCCCATACACCTCCCAGGGGGGAACCTCTCCCCAATACACCTCCCAGGGGGGGGGAACCTCTCCCCAATACACCTCCCAGGGGGGGAACCTCTCCCCCATACACCTCCCAGGGGGGGGGAACCTCCCCCCAATACACCTCCCAGGGGGGAACCTCCCCCCAATACACCTCCCAGGGGGGGAACCTCTCCCAATACACCCCCCAGGGGGGGGAACCTCTCCCCAATACACCTCCCAGGGGGGAACCTCTCCCCAATACACCTCCAGGGGGGAACCTCTCCCCAATACACCTCCCAGGGGGGGAACCTCTCCCAATACACCTCCCAGGGGGGAACCTCTCCCCAATACACCTCCCAAGGGGGGGAAACCTCTCCCAATACACCTCCCAGGGGGGAACCTCTCCCCAATACACCTCCCAGGGGGGGGGAACCTCTCCCAATACACCTCCCAGGGGGGAACCTCTCCCCAATACACCTCCCAAGGGGGGGGAACCTCTCCCAATACACCTCCCAGGGGGGAACCTCTCCCCAATACACCTCCCAAGGGGGGGGAACCTCTCCCAATACACCTCCCAGGGGGGAACCTCTCCCCAATACACCTCCCAGGGGGGAACCTCTCCCAATACACCTCCCAGGGGGGAACCTCTCCCCAATACACCTCCCAAGGGGGGGAACCTCTCCCCAATACACCTCCCAGGGGGGAACCTCTCCCCAATACACCTCCCAGGGGGGGGGAACCTCTCCCCAATACACCTCCCAGGGGGGGAACCTCTCCCCAATACACCTCCCAGGGGGGAACCTCTCCCCAATACACCTCCCAGGGGGGGGAACCTCTCCCCAATACACCTCCCAGGGGGGGGGACCTCTCCCAATACACCTCCCAGGGGGGAACCTCTCCCCAATATACAACCCCCCCCCAATATACAACCCCCCCCCCCAATACAAACCCCCCCCAATATACAACTCCCCCCCAATATACAACCCCCCCCCAATACAAACCCCCCAATACAACTCCCCCCCAATACAAACCCCCCAATACACCTCCCCAATATACACCCCCCCCCAATACACCTCCCCCAATATACAACCCCCCCCCCCAATACACCTCCCCAATATACAACTCCCCCAATATAACCCCCCCCCCCAATACAACTTCCCCAATATACAACCCCCCACCATACACCTCCCAGGGGGGAACCTCTCCCCAATACACCTCCCAGGGGGGGGGAACCTCTCCCCAATACACCTCCCAGGGGGGAACCTCTCCCCCATACACCTCCCAGGGGGGGGAACCTCCCCCCAATACACCTCCCAGGGGGGGAACCTCCCCCCAATACACCTCCCAGGGGGGGGGAAACCTCTCCCAATACACCCCCAGGGGGGGGAACCTCTCCCCAATACACCTCCCAGGGGGGAACCTCTCCCCAATACACCTCCCAGGGGGGAACCTCTCCCCAATACACCTCCCAGGGGGGAACCTCTCCCCAATACACCTCCCAAGGGGGGGAACCTCTCCCAATACACCTCCCAGGGGGGAACCTCTCCCCAATACACCTCCCAGGGGGGGGGAACCTCTCCCAATACACCTCCCAGGGGGGAACCTCTCCCCAATACACCTCCCAAGGGGGGGGAACCTCTCCCAATACACCTCCCAGGGGGGAACCTCTCCCCAATACACCTCCCAGGGGGGGAACCTCTCCCCAATACACCTCCCAGGGGGGGAACCTCTCCCAATACACCTCCCAGGGGGGGAACCTCTCCCCAATACACCTCCCAGGGGGAACCTCCCCCAATACACCTCCCAGGGGGGGAACCTCTTCCAATACACCTCCCAGGGGGGGGGGGAACCTCTCCCAATACACCTCCCAGGGGGGAACCTCTCCCAATACACCTCCCAGGGGGGGGGGACCTCCCCCCAATACACCTCCCAGGGGGAACCTCTCCCCAATACACCTCCCAGGGGGGAACCTCTCCCCAATACACCTCCCAGGGGGGAACCTCTCCCCAATACACCTCCCAGGGGGGGACCTCCCCCAATACACCTCCCAGGGGGGGGAACCTCTCCCCAATACACCTCCCAGGGGGGGAACCTCTCCCCAATACACCTCCCAGGGGGGAACCTCTCCCCAATACACCTCCCAGGGGGGAACCTCTCCCCAATACACCTCCCAGGGGGGAACCTCTCCCCAATACACCTCCCCAGGGGGGAACCTCTCCCCAATACACCTCCCAGGGGGGGAACTCTCCCAATACACCTCCCAGGGGGGAACCTCTCCCCAATACACCTCCCAGGGGGGAACCTCTCCCCAATACACCTCCCAGGGGGGGAACCTCTCCCCAATACACCTCCCAGGGGGGAACCTCTCCCCAATACACCTCCCAGGGGGGGGAACCTCCCCAATACACCTCCCAGGGGGGAACCTCTCCCCAATACACCTCCCAGGGGGGAACCTCTCCAATACACCTCCCAGGGGGGAACCTCTCCCCAATACACCTCCAGGGGGAACCTCTCCCCAATACACCTCCCAGGGGGGAACCTCTCCCCAATACACCTCCCAGGGGGGAACCTCTCCCCAATACACCTCCCAGGGGGGGAACCTCTCCCCAATACACCTCCCAGGGGGGAACCTCTCCCCAATACACCTCCCAGGGGGGAACCTCTCCCCAATACACCTCCCAGGGGGGGAACCTCTCCCCAATACACCTCCCAGGGGGGGAACCTCTCCCCAATACACCTCCCAGGGGGGGAACCTCTCCCCAATACACCTCCCAGGGGGGAACCTCTCCCCAATACACCTCCCAGGGGGGAACCTCTCCCAATACACCTCCCAGGGGGGAACCTCTCCCCAATACACCTCCCAGGGGGGGAACCTCTCCCAATACACTCCCAGGGGGGGAG